>CAAKMY010041206.1:0-17707 GCA_901111285.1 Corrigiola litoralis
ATATATATATATATGTATGTGTGTGTGTGTGACTCGAAAGGTTAATATGTTAGAAAGCCATGTAACAACTAGCTAGAAGAATTCTTCCTTCCAATTCATGGAAGTTCATGACCTAAGTTCTAGTCAATCATTGTAGACAACCGCGAAAGGCTCCTGTATGTTTCATAAACTACCATTTGACCTTAGATATAGAGTAGCATTGACCTGAAGAGTGTATGTTACATATCCCTTGTTTCAAGGTCATCCAGCAATGTAACCTAAATCTCAACTTTTGCCACTTCATGAGCACCTTAGCTATCATAAATAATTACATCGTTAACATGAAGGGTCTGTTCTTAATTACAAATTAAACTACCCCTATGATATAGATATGATAACATGGATCCACAACTTTTGGCTCTTCAACTACCACAAGTCCGCAATTATATTACATTCATACTGGAACCATGCACATTTACACACTTGTACCGCATCAAATTTCAACATTATTCAAGGGAATGTGTAGAGCAACATAATCAATTTAGTGCAATTATATTATTCAGTTCTAGTATCTTTGATAGGAAAGCTGGCCAATTTAATTAGTTGCAATTTAAGTAATCAATTCGAGTTCGATTGTTCATTCTTATCTTTTTTTTTTTTTTTTTTTTTGTGAACAAAGAGGGGAAGACCCCTCATTCTTATCTCTGTTAGGAGGCTGCTCAAACACGTAAGAGAACTAAACTATCATATTTTCATGTCACATACTGTATATGCGGATATGACAATAGTCCAATCCCCTAATTACCGTTCATAATGCCACGCCATTAATAAGTAATTAGTTCCCTTTGAGATGACTTTGCTGGTGATAACTCAAAAACAAGAAATTACCATCTCATTGGGCTCCAAACCAACACCCTCAGTGGTCACTGTTTGATTGAAGTACTCAGTGAGTCATCAGTCACCATTCAGCCACCGCAACATATATAGACGGAGTAATCATTTAGGCATGATTTTCTTTCATATATAGAGCAAGAAGATCTTTGTCGAAGTTTTTTGTGTCATTTTAGAAACTAAACTACTCAAGATAATATCAAAATCCGATATATATACATATATAATATACCTCATGCCATGCACATACTTTATCTACAAATCTTTGTTGCAGTTCTTGTCTTGATTTTTCTTACGGAGTAGTACGTTGTTGAATTATTATTGCTTACTTCATTACTTGGCCTTTTTATAATCTTGTTTTTCATCATAAACCCTTTATAAACACCTCCTTGTCGACCATTTCTTAGTTCTTAGCTAGATAGAAAGATTAGCCTCACGTCATGGAAAAAACACCACACAGCCATGCGCCCATGCAAGATATACCTACGTACACCAGGTATGAGCCATGTCGTACCACACACTAAATTAGGCGACTGATCACTCCATCACATGTCTTCCTCCTGTCGATATCACTGACATTGCTTTCTATACCGTGATTGAGACTTATTGTGATTGGCCTCTTTTCGCGCGCTGAAGAAAGACAGAATGTTGTTTTGTTGGCTGAAGATTATTTAGAACATAGAAGTTGCATTAAGAGTGAAACTGGTTGAAAAAGGTCTGATTGAGAAAAAGCAAGTTACGTTGCTCACTACTCACTAGTCACTATGCAAAATGTTTGATCCAAGGAGTGGAGGGAAAAGTACTAGTAAAAGATAACTAGATAAGATGAGAGTTCTGAATGACAATGGCTAATGTTGCTTTAAGCGAAGATATGGTTCTTCCACAAAATCTTTGGCCAAGGTAGCTCAATAGTGGGCAAACCACAATATGGGCTTGCTCAAATAATTTGACGACAATACAACTTTTGTTCAATGTGCGTGTTTTGTACTTTGTACAGGTGATCAATCTGCTACTTGATTATGTTTGTGATAGGATATTATATAGTGGTTTCAATAAAATTAAAGAAACTGAGACCAAACAAGTGAATCCAATTCGACTTACATGATTAGTATGTTTCTTCCTATGTTGCATTGTGCCAATGCATTATTCAATTCCATAATTGTGCTTAAAAATATATTTTATTTGTGCTCATGATAATATAAAATCAAATTATAAAAAAGACGCATATAATGATATAAACATACTATTTGCTGAGAAAATGCATTGTATTCCTGGCTGGAGTACAACTTTTGCTCAGCCCAGGTCCCTCCAACAGATCGAAAACCAGTAAATTCCCAAATGAACCCTCCAAAGTACGAAGAAGTATAACTTTGGCTCTTCCTGTGGCTATACTTCTTGGTAGTCTCATCCAATGACATAATTTTATTTTCGTAGCGAAGTCGAAAATACTCTATACGAAGAGGAAAATAAGATGGCGTCATCGACCTATGGTCTCGAATTTGTACACTACCCCTCTTTTAGCGTTGGGTCTACCAAACATTATAATATTACATGTGAGAGAATGACATCTTAATTCGATACTATATCTATTTATCTTTTGGAATTGCGCAAATAATGATACATTGTCGTACGAATTTGTCTTTCATGTTAGGATGAGTTTGCTGGCCTTCTTTATTCGTTCATGGCAATCTCTTCTAGATATAGTCACGGACTCACTATTGCATGTAAAACATACAATAAATCTTTTCATGCTGGAGAAACGTACAACACACATTGGCCATACCAGAGAACGCATTGCAGCCTTGCTGTGAAAATTAAGAATGTTAAATAGTGTTTTTTTGGTGTGCAAATTTGACTAATGCATATTTGGCTGTGTAGTTTGTATCGTATATGTAATATGCTCAGACATATATATACCTTTGCACATTTAAAGTACGTAGCTAGCTTGATGATTTTTTTACAGCATTAAAAAGAAAATGTTGCAGAATATATACAATACAATTGACCCACAAACCCGGTCACCATCCTTTGGCTTCATAGCAATCACCAATATAATTCACCACCCGAGAGAAATTAAATAAAACCAACTCAATTTGGATTTGAGCTCGATTTCATTCTTGATTCTCTTTGAATAAAAGGGGCTAACTATAATATTTTCATTACCTTTCCGCAGTATTGTACTCCGTATCAATTTGAGTTTCATCCTAAGGCCTAATGAATCCAATTCAATAAACAACTTTGTATATACACGCGTAAGAGTGACGTTGAGCAATTTCACTCGACCTGATCAATAAGATTCACAGTGTCTTTTTGTAGAAGGGCCACATTTAAATTCGGTGCCGCACTGTTATGGTTCACTCACTTATGTAAAGATCTGTTGCTCTTTTTGTTTGCATGTACTCCATGTTTTACATCTGCTACGTTACTCGCTGCTTATCTCGTTACCTTTTTTATTAGAAATTTTTATAAATGATGTTATGAGGTCAGGTATAATTTATAATTGGTATGCTCATATTTTCGTATATTCTTTTTGGTGACATGAGATCACTATAATCCACGTTTCGTGACTCAACTGCAAACGCCGTTTCTTTGGTCTTTTTTTTTTTTTTTCTGAAGTGGTATAGTTGTGCACTATAAATAGAGTATTTGTGTCTTAAAAAATTCCAAAACATAAGCCAAAAATCTTAAAAATCATTAGCTTTAAAAAAAACCATGAAAATTAACCTTTAAAAATATCCCGAAAATCCAAAAAAAAACTTTCAAAGCAAATAGAAAAATACATAAAATAAATATATCAAGAAAACTTAAAAAAATTTATTTAAAATCAAGAAAACTTCCTATTTAATCAAAAAAATCAAGAAAAAATCTTGTAAATATCCCAAGAAATCCAGAAAAACTCCCATAAGTCCACAAAACTCTAAGAAAAAAAAATCTTGAACACTCCTAGAATATCCCCATGAATCCAACAAAATCCCAAAATGATAAAAAAAAAAATCATACAAAATCTCCAAAAATAAGCATAAAATATCTCAAAGAATCCAAAAAATAAATCCCTCCCAAAAAAAATTATGACTCCAAATGTCGAGAAAAGTCCGAAATATCCCAAAATTTCCCAAGTCCAATAACTACCAAAAAATATAAACATATAAATTATAGAAAAATCGATATCACTTAAAATTATCCAGACTAATCTTTCCCAAAATTCATCCAAAAACCTAGTATACTCCCAAAAAATCATACATATACAAATAAAAAAATAAAAATCCAAAATTCTTGAAATTTTTCAGAGGTTTTTTGGATTTCTTTGGATTTTGGAGGAATTTTGTAGATTTTTTGGGGGTATTTTTTCGGATTTTATGGATTTTTTTTCATTATTTTGGGATTTTGTTGGATTTTTGGGGATATTCTAGGAGTTTTCAAGATTTATTTTTTGGGAATTTTTCTGGATTTCTTGGGAGTTTACAAGGTTTTTGATGGATTTTTATGATTATTAGGGAGCTTTATGAATTTTAAATAATTTTTTAGAGCTTTTATGATTTTTTGTATTTTTCTATTTATTTTGGATGTTTTTTGGATTTTCAATATTTTTTTTAAAGGTTATTTTTCAGTTTTTTTTTAAACTCTGATAATTTTTAAGATTATTGGCTAATGTTTTGGAAAAATTTCAAAACAAAAACACCTTATTTATATTCCACAACAATGCCACGTCAGCAAAAGAAACGGCCATAGAGTCCGCGTTACTTATGAGTTATATATAATCTCAGGACACTATTAATGAAATTTTCCTTTTCTATTCGTGATTGTTCTCTATAAATCTCTTCCAAACATTCCATAACCAGAACGATACACCCCCCTCTCACCATGTCAAAAACACCACATATAGCCATGATTCCTACACCAGGGATGGGCCATCTCATCCCACTCACAGAGTTAGCTAGGAGACTCACTACGTTGAACTTCTCCATCACATTCCTTATACCAAATGATGCCTCTTCTCCTACAAAACCTCACACTTTTCTCCTACAAAACCTCCCAAAAGACTCCATTTCCCATGTCTTTCTTCCTCGTGTGGACGTCAGTGATATTCCTCCTGAAACTGCTATAGAAACTAGGATAATACTCACCTTAACTCGCTCAATCCCTACACTTCGTGACTCACTCAGAGTTTTAGCTGAGTCCACGCATCTTGTTGGTCTTGTGGATGATCTCTTTGGGTTTCCATTGTTCGACTTAGCACAAGAGTTTAATATTTTGCCCTACATGTTTTTTTCTTACAAGTGCTTTTAACTTATGCTTCGCTTTTGAACTTCCTAAACTTGATAAAATGTACACTTGTGAATATAAGGATTTGTCTGAACCGATTCGGTTTTGTCCCGGTTTGGTTCCGGTTCATGGGGTTGATTTTATAGACCCAGTTCAGGATAGGCAAGATGAAGTGTACAAGATGTTTCTTAATATGGTAGGGAGCTATCCTAGGGCTGCTGGGATTTTTGTCAATAGTTTCTTGGACCTTGAACCGGTGGCTCTCAAGTTCTTGATGGAAGACGGTCGACGAGAAAATAATATTCCACCGGTTTACCCGGTCGGACCGGAGATTCAAACCGGTTCAGAAGGGGATAATAATGATTCCGGTTCGGCTTGTTTAAAGTGGTTAGATGAGCAACCAAGTGGTTCGGTGATATATGTGTCATTTGGAAGTGGTGGCTCCCTTTCTAGCAAGCAACTAATAGAATTAGCACTAGGACTAGAATTGAGTAGACAAAGATTTTTGTGGGTTGTAAAACATCCACATGATAGAGTTGCAAATGCTTCTTATTTTACACTAGATAGCACTAGTAGTGACTCACTTGATGAGTATTTACCTAAAGGGTTTTTGGAAAGGACCAAAGGACTGGGTCTAGTGGTGCAGTCTTGGGCACCTCAAGTTCGAGTCTTGAGCCATGGTTCCGTAGGAGGGTTCGTAACACATTGTGGGTGGAACTCTATATTAGAAAGTATTGTCCATGGTGTGCCCTTGATTGCTTGGCCACTTTTTGCTGAGCAAAAGATGAATGCAGTAACTGTAGCCGAAGATTTGAAGGTTGCACTGAGAGTGAGGCCAGATGATAAGGGTTTGGTTTATAGAGAGCAGGTTGCTGAAAATGTAAAATGTTTGATTCAAGGGGATGAAGGAAAAGTGTTGAGAGATAAGATGACTGCTTTAAAAGATAAGGCTAGTGTAGCTGTAAGTGAATGTGGGTCGTCGACACAATCATTAGCCAAGGTAGCTAGAGTGTGGATGGATCATGATAGGACATAGAAAATTCAATCTTCGGCTTAATTGTTTGCAACTTGATGAATATTTTGTCTGTTGTCGTTCGATATATCGTTGTATTGATGTTTGCATGAATAATGAATATATGGTATCTTACCTTCATTTCTAAATGAAGGATAGATATTGTCAATTGTCATATTGTCCCAAGAAGAATGACAACTTCGCATTTCAGTACTACCATTCATTCAGTAATGGCAACTCATTTTCTTTCGATTTGTTAGTCGTGGGCCTCGTGGGCGATCGATTTATGGCTGTGCTATAGGAAGTAAAGCCATGACTCGGGAGCAATTTATAACACCTCTGTCCAACTTAAAAAAAGTGACCCATTAGACTAATGTATTTGATCCTAAATTGCTATTGACCCATCAGCAAAAGATAAAGGGAATCATGGAGACCTATTCAAGAACAAGGTTCTAAATCCATGTATACACTATTGGTTTTGTATTTTGCGGTTCTTTTGGAAAATGCATATAGGTTGCTAATTGACTTGACATATATCTAAACCATACATGATTTGCCCCCAAACTCTCTCCAAACTCATATAACTTTTTGAACCCTACATGAGTTGAATCCAACTCAATTTCACTTTGTGTACATATCGGTTAGTTGATTAAATCAAATCCAAGACCATAATCTTGTATTGGGTGCATGTCGGATTATTATGCCATATCGATTTTGTCCTATCTCTACTATTGATTGTTATCAAATACATACAAATGAAAAAAAAGAGTAAATCATTAAAACAAATAGTTTAATTTCAATTTGAAAAAAACTTAGTCGTAAATTGATTTAAATTAATCATCCTTATTAACATGGTATTAAAAATAAATATTTCATGAGAGATAACTGAAAACATGGTATTAAAATGGTATTAACATAATTAATCATCCTTATTAACATGGTATTAAAAACAACAAAATAATAAGTGTAAATGTTTTTATTTTTATTTTTTTGAGGGGTTTAAGGTAAAACCCTACACTCCATGAGACATAATTGAAGCAAGTGAGGAAGTGAGAAAAGAGAGTTTGGAGAGATGGAGAAAAAGGTAGCAACATTGGAGAAGGGAACAGTGTGTTCAGCATGGAACTACAACAGTCAGAGATTAGCCGCTGCTTCAATCAATGGCACTCTCTCTATCTTCGACCCTCCTCACCCTTCTTCTTCTTCTCCCTTTTCCTGCTCCTCTTCTTTTCAGGTCCCTTTTCTTTTCCATTCTTTTACCTTTATTTATTGCTCATTTACTTTCAATCATCATTTTCTGAATTGGGTTGTTGTTAATTTTATCAAAGATTGAATCTTTTGTTAGTGCCACGTGTATTTTCTGGCAAATGTTTGTTTGGATTATATTCACTTATCATAGACATTGGTTATTTTTATTGCTCATATACTTAGAGATTGTTATTCTATGAATTGGGTTGTTGTTACTTTCATCAAAGAATCAATCTTTCATAAAGTGCCACGTATATTTCCTCACAAATGTTTTTTTGGATTATATTCACTTATCAAAGACTTGGATTTTTATTGTTTTTTTTTTTTTTTTTGGTACAATTGGATTTTTATTGCTGACATACTTAGAGATTGTTATTTGTTGACCTGGGTTGTTCTTATTTTGGTGAAAGATTTGATATTTTGTTAGTTGGCTCTTGTTTTTCCTCGGAAATGTTTGTTTGTTTGGATATTATTTACTTATTATGGCTTTGTTTTTTGTTTTGATGGAACAAATTCAATTTTGTTAGTGCCCATGTTGTTTATTTTTTTGGTAGACATGGAATTCTTAGTGAAAGACTCAGTATTTCATTGATGCCCATTTGATAGTCTCAATTGCTTGTTTGGTAATGTGAGGGAGATAGTCAAACTGCCCTCCACCTAGATATTAGTGGTAGAAAGATCGAATTTTATCGAGAAAGTTTTAACCTTAATGGACACCAATCATCACTCCACCTAGAGAAAGGCTGTTGTTGATTTGTGGTATTAAATTATAATGTGTGAGGAATATTAGTGTAATGCAGCTTAGGCTTTTGGTTGAGTTCGTCCTCTCACATGGTATTAGAGTCGTGATTGACCAAATTATCTCGAGTTCGAATAGTGGGAGGCCCTGTATTGGTGCACAATTGAGTATTAACTCTTGTCTTCAGCCACACTCAACGCTAAACATGCCTCTTGTGAGAAGGCATATAAGGAATATATTCATTGATTGGGCCTCAACCAATCAGCTTAGGCTTTTGGTTGAGTAGGTCCTCTCACAGATTTTCGGTACACGTAGAATTCTTAGTGAAAGACTCAATCTTTTATCAATTCCCTTACTTATTGTTATCAATTACTTGTTATATAACGTGAATTTGAATTTGATTACTGACATGGTTTTGATTTGGTTTTAAGAATTTGGTTGTTGAGTTTGAGGGAACTAAACAAAGTAAGAAAGATAGTGAAACTGCCCTCATTAGAGATTAGAGTGGTAGAAAGATTGGAGTATTGGCAAAAAGTTCAATCTTGGTGGACGGCAATAATTATTCTACCTAGTGAAAAGTTGTTAGTTTGTGATTTTTATAAACCATAATGTGTCAGGAATTTTAGTGTAATTCAATTTTTATTGCTCCGATGATAATATGTAAGGTGAATAACGATGGATATTATGGAGGGTATAATGGTTTGCGTTTTGGTTTCGATGATGGCTAATTTATATTGAAGGTTTAGACAGAGGGTGTAATTACTCTTTTCAAATTTTGGCATTTGGATGTCTGTGGAACTTTCATCTGATGTGATGCTGGATTGTGGTTTTAGGTGCATGAGGGTTCCATTGTGAAGGTGGTGTGGGTTCCTCCGGAGTTCGGAGATGCAGTTGCCTGCATTTCAGATGATGGAACTTTGTCCTTGTGGGAAGAAGTTGCTGAAGGTAATTCAACCTGTTCTGCATCATTCTCAAGATCTCAGCTATTCTCATGCCTCACATCAATGGTCAATGTCAGTAGATTTCTTGTATTGTAGCCTTCCTGGGTCTAGAATCAGTTCATCAGTTGTGACATCCAATGCCGACCTTTTCCTGTCACTACTTGTCTCAGTCTTTTCAGGCAAATTATTATATGACGGACTACTTGTAGGTGTCATAAATTTGAATTATATGGTTACAGTGTTTTCGTTTGTACGGCGATTCTGTAGTGACTTCTCTTCCGAGAAATGAGTATCTATTTTGGGACTACTGTCATTTGGCTTCGATTAGGCAATGGTCCTTTAATCTGTTTTTTCTGAACTTCCTTTCAGATGTGCAATCACTTCAATGGAAGCTCTGCACCAAGTTTCATAGTAAAACTGCTCGTATACTGGATGTCCAGTTTGGAGGCACCTCATCTTCTTTGAAGTTGGTGAGCTTAGCCTTTTCTGTTAGCTTACATTATTTTGTCCATCTTAATCTAAGTTGCTCAATGTGTGCTTTTTGCATCACAAACTGTTTCATCCTTTCTTTCTTTTCTTATAGGTTGCTGCATATTCAGATGGCTATGTTAAAGTCTATGAGCTTCTGAATTCATTGGAATTGAACACTTGGCAACTTCAGGTTATCTGCTACTTGAAAAACAACATACTTACTTCGTGTATATGCTGACTATTTAGCTTTGTCTGAAACTCAAAACTCAAAAGTATCAATAGTATAGGGATATCCTTGAACATAATGTTCTTTACATCAGTAAAATTCTGCCTAAAAATTGTTTCATTGTGAACTGACTAGGCTGAGTTCCAGAATGTCATCGATTCGGTATCAAAATTTGCAAAAGTTACATGCCTTTCAGCATCTATTTCATGGATTCCACCAAGATGTGAAAACCAGCAATTCAGCTTTGTTTTGGGGTTCAATTCAGACATACCTCAACTTAATTCTTCCAAGGTACTCTGTAGTAAGATAATTGGCCTTTGCCTTCTGTGCATCCCCCCTCCCCTCCCTATCAAATAAAAGATTAATAATTCACATTGCACATCTTGATCGTCGCGTGTGGATGTATACTGGTACTTGGTAGGACTCTATGGTGCATTTGGATTCATGTACTCGACTTTGGCTAAGGTCACCATCCTATATCGATGCTTATTATATCACTCTAGGCTCTAGGCCTCTAGCCCATTTGTGGTTCCTCTTCCTCCATCGCCTTTGATGTATGTGCCTTCTTGCCACGTCTCTTAGCGTTTTTCTTTATATTGTGAGTGCTTCGACACTCCTCGGGCATAAATGAGTGTGACATGTTAGGGTGTCTTCATATATATTTTCCCAATATTCTCCGTAAAAGTTATGTTCCCTTTACTAGTGTTCTCTGTTAAAAAATGTTTTCTCACTGTGGTTATTATGGCAATACCTTCAGTACCTCTCAACTAGGTAGGGATATGCTACCTGCCTCTTGACCTCTCAGGTTAGCATTCCATAGTAGGCAACTAGGCATTGGTTTACTGGTGTCTGTTGCCTACTACTTGTGTTGTCTGCAACTCAGAATGCAGTGTATCAACCTTCTGACTTGTCTTTGGTGTAGAAAAACTTCGCATATGTAAACAGGGTATGTAAGGGGATTTGTAGTACAGAAAGTTCAATGAGATCTGTTAGTTATGATGGATATTATATTACGAGTGGATCTAACATTGCATTCAATGCTATCATTTGGCATAACAGATGTGACTGCTTTCTGGTGCATTATAGATGGAAACAATATACTATGTGATGTTTCTTAAATCGCCATTCCTGAGTACCCTTGGTCTGGTTTAGAACCGTATTGTGTCCTTCGGAGAATGTTTAAAATGACACAATTCCTACAAATTAATTTTTATAAAATTATGATTTCTGTATCATATTATAATGATCAAATTTGCCTTGGCTTTTATATTTTTTAGTTTCCTACTCTGACATTTTTCTGATAAGTAATGGATGACTTCTCTTCATCTGCGTAACTGAAGTATATCGTACTGGTTATTCTGATTCTAGAATTCGGGAGTTGCTTTGTTTTGGATGAAAATGGATGGGCTAAAGCTGCCTGCTTGATTGAATTTAACTTGCCAAATAATCTCATCAGGTCTGGGAGTTCGATCAAGTGCATCAAAGGTGGCTTCCTGTTGCTGAGTTGGCTCTATCTGAAGACAATGGTGACCCAGTGTGTGCCGTTGCATGGGCTCCCAATATTGGAAGGTAGTTCTATATCCATTGAGAGCTTATAGAATAAAAATGGCATCTGTCCTTTTTGTTATTTTTGTCAGTCGTATTTAGGATTGTCTTTTGGTTGACGCTTAGCTGATGCCATTTGTCCACGATGATTGTCTTTGATGTGATTATCTCCCATCCTTGTAGTATATTGGTTATTGGTACCCTATTTTGGCAAAACGGTAACAATGCACAGGAGTTCATATTTTTTGTAGGACGCCTGCAGTCCTTGACAAATTTTCACTTGCAGGCCATATGAAATAATATCCGTTGCTACTCAGAAGGGTATTGCAATATGGCAAGTTGGTTTGAACCCTGATGTTGATGGGCGTCTCTCGGTAGAAAAGGTTGCTTTGCTGTCAGGTCATCAAGGCGAGGTAATGATAAAGCCCTCCCGCTTGTCCCCCGCCCCCAACTCATCTTCTTGTTTAGTCATGTTTTGATTAGCTTAATCAACCCTACCGGGTGGAGCCCTCTAATAATGAGAAGCCAGAGAGAAAACGTAGGACACTTAAGACAACATTTTTTAAGTGAGTAAGTACACAATCTTGTAGAGGAAGCCTTTTGGGTTTTTAAGCTTGAGTAGACCCGTATTTATCAAGTGAGACCTCACACCTGGATGGAAACATTACAAGCAGTCAATCTTCTCTGTCGATGATTATGGGTTTTTTTTTTTCTATCTATTGGGAGAATTTGGGAGTGATGGAGTACTGATATTATGGTTCTGTCATCTGTGACTATAGGTATGGCAAATGGAATGGGACATGAGTGGAATGACATTAGCAAGTACTGGGAGTGATGGTGTGGTCAGGGTCTGGCAGTCTAATCTGAATGGTGTTTGGCATGAGCAGGCGGTCTTGGAACCTACCTCTTAAGCGCAGCTCTATTTCTCCTACCCGAAATCGCGCTTTCAAGTTATATGAGTTGCTCAATGTCCACTTGTATTTATTTTGTAAGATACACGTGGTCATGATATATGTATGATTAGGAGCACCATAGATTTGGCGAATTGCTGAGGAATGAGTGGCCATTAATATGTAGAGCATTTGTTGAAGTTGTTAAAGCTACCTGTCTGCTGTAGGTAGGCTTTCTATGTAGAATACAGATTAACCAGAAACTACCACATTTGAATATTTGATCAAGGAAAAATGAAAAAGAAGCGAAAAAGAAAAGAGCTCTCGTTTTTTTTTTTGGCAATTTTGAGTGAATCATTTGAACTTTGCATACACGATTAGTATGCTGATATAACATCTATGGCATTTACATATGATTGAATTGGTCATGCACTTCTAAGTATGGTCCAACACTCCTAGCTTGAGCATGCTAAAGCAGGGTATAGAAAACAAAATCTCGATGTCGAAGACAGAATTAAGAGCAAGAAGTAAAACAGATATTCAACGTCAAAACCTATATCTAGGGGCAGCAAACAAACGAATTTAAAGATGGTTCCACTTTACAAATTTCAGCAGCACCAAGTTGGTTATATTTCAAAGGCTAAACATCCCTTTTCATCCTGCATTCATCAGCTCAGATTCATGAGTAATCATCAGCAACCGTTTGTCACCTTGGTCCTTGCCCCGTTCGGTCCTGAATTGAAAACTGCTACAGCGAACAAGTTCAGATTTCAGACAATGACTACTTAATAGCTTCAGTCTTCATATGGATGCAAACTGTAGGTAGCTGTTGCGTAACCAGAACATGTCGTGGTTGTTGCACTCCAGTAAAGAAACTACAGGCACTACAGCTAACAAATCTTCCATGAAAGCAAAGTTTTGACATGAGGGTTAGGACGATTTTAGCAACTCAAACTTTCGCAAAACTAAAGCAGAGAAAGTTATTTGTATAGAAGCCAAGGAATACGATAGTTCAGCGAATTTTGCAAATAACTGAATTTTATCATAAAACTTGAAATTTATATCCTGAAGTACCATAATCCTGAATGAAAACTAAAGTAAGTAAAGAACCGACCATAAACATGTGCTGGTTTTTAAATCAAAACATAGCTAATCCTAGTAAATCCTGATGCCTAATACCTAGAGGCAATGCTCTGCCTTATTTTTAAGACTAGTAAAAAAGATCTTTTCCCCTGTCATTAGTTTGGAGGAGGGAAGAAGATGGCATCAGCAGTCCTCTTTGCACGAAACTGCTTCTCCACATCGGTGGGCACATCGAAAGCGGCTTGTAAAACTTCGGGTGACAGTGCCTTCCACGCTGAAGTCCTGCCGGCTAAGTGAGTAAACACAGGGCTGTCATCCAAAAGCACACATAAGTTACTCCAAATTTAAGCATATATCTGTAAAACCTGTGCGTTGGCACATGCATAAACTAGTAATGCAAATAATTAATGTCAGCGAGCTTCTTACTCTGGGGTAGTGATGATGGAGAACCATTCCATGCCGTCATTGTCAGCGATCTTTGAAACCACAAAGAACCTTGGCACAATGAACAGATTGCCTGCCTTAAGGGTAGTCTCCAAGACCCTCTTTCCATCAACCCCAACAACTTGAACTCGACCACTTCCCCTCACAATATAAGTCACTTGGAGGGCAGAATCGCATGAGAACCCAGGAGAGCACATGGACCTTCCATCAATCCTAACAAGATCAGCCCCAAGGCCAACCTCACCAACCAAGGGTAAGTTCTTGGTGTTCAAGACGACCACCCTTCCACCGTTCTTGATATCGACATCTAATGGTGCTTCCAAACAGTTCAATGCCATGCCATCGCGATGTTCCTTCTTGGGCTCAGGCATTTTGTGGGACTCACTAACCTTCACTATGCCATTACCTGATTGCTTACCAACTAAGGTCTTGACTACATCTTCTGGCAAGTCCCATGCACGGCTGACGAACTCAGTTGTGAATCCAGTGAAGATTCCATTGGCGCCGGTCAAGAAGAAGTCCGTGAATTCGCCACGTTTGTGGCCCTTGGAGGTGTCACCCAAGAAAAGAACAACTAGTTCAGTGTCTTCCTTATTAAACCACCAGGTAACCACACCAAAAGGAAGAGCAAGTGCATCTCCCTCCTTGATGGCAATCACCTTCTCCTCTTTCTCAGGGAGCACAATTCCAGCTACTCCTTGCCCTACGGCAAATCAAAACAACGTTTCAAGCTTACATCAATTACCACTAAGACACACTCACTGCAGGGTGTACGTGTAGAATATTCAAAGTTCGTGATTCTTTTCCACTTTTAAAGGATTGAGGTCCCTTATGATTTCAACATTGATCACAAATATATAACATAACTGATCATATATATATAAAAAAAAAACCAAGTGAGAAAAAGTTGCGGAAAAGCGAAGCATCATGACTCAAAATAATTACACACAAGAAAACTCAATTGTTAACAATGATCTAACATGACAACATCAAACCTTAACTTAGTTGATCAGTATGAGTGATACCCACAAAAAAAAAAACAATATCTTTAAATAACTAATAATCAAACTGAAAAATATGCAAATTATTCACAAACCAATTATTCTCAATCCTACATGAAGAGCTGAAAAGAGCCATGAGTCGAAAACAATCACACAATCAATTCACATAAATACTCTGAATGCTCGACAATGATCAGTATGTATACCATGCTCTAATGAGTGTACAAAAATCTTAAAACGTAAGCACATGCTATCGAGTGCACCTAATAATTATTTTGCGGACAATGATATAACATAAATTACACATCTCACCAATCAACATGAGTTACACAAATCTAACTTTCACTAATATATCAAAATCAACAAAAAGTACGTACGTAAAAGTGTGACACCAAGAAAAAAGAACAAAATAACAAAAATATGGGTGCAAAAAAGATGATACCTTGAAGCACATAGGCAACTTTAGAGGAATCAGAATAACGAGGAAGAGCAAAGCCATTCTTTTCAAGAGAAAGTTTGGCAGCACCAATATCCCCTTCTCTCAGCATGGCAAGTTCAGATGGACTCCATGCATAGTAGGATCCACCTTCTCCTCCATACACTTTCTTGGCCAACTTTGGTGTTAGGTCAATCTCCATCTCTTAATCAATGAATACTCAAGCACTTTTTTTGCCTTTGTTTTTGTTTATGTGATCACACAAGTGTATTTTTTTTCTGATGATCAGCAGATTAAGGCTGTATTTATAGGGTGTTAGGGATGGTTTATTTGCATGGCTAGGATACTTTAAAATAAGATAATGATATGGATATATAGGAGTTTTAGATATAATTAACTGGTTTATATAATGTTTTGAGTTAGTTTTAGAGTCACTAGGACTAATATTTCCGGTGAGATTTAAATTGAATGGGAGTCCTTGTTTAGTTGGATTAATGTAGCATGACTAGTATCTGAGCTTTAGCTAACATTATCTTCAAGAAACTTTATCTTCAAGTATAAACGTATTGGATAATTCGGGACAAAGACATAAATTTTGGATAAAGCATTTATCTTTGGGAGATTTGTTTTGGATAAAGCATTTATCTAGATTCAAATAAATCGATAACTTTTAATTAGGTAGGAAATCTAGTATCAAATAAATGGATAAGCTTTTCATTAGGCGGAATTTCAAGAGAATGAAACTAGTAGGAGACGTTATGTGACAGAACAAATGTTTGGTTCTTGTTACTAACGTGGATTATATTGGATTGTATTCAACATGATACTAATACAAAAGTTTATCCATAGCACATTGTGTCATGTTCATGCCTATTCGAGTACTTTTATAATCATGATCATTAGCATACTTATAAAAGTTTATCCATAGAACAAATTTTCGTGTCATGATCATGCCTACTCAAGTACTTTATTAGGTCAAAATTCTTGAACCAATTCAATTCACTAACTTAATTTCGGCTTCGTGACATGCTTACGAATCTTATCACTTTTTACCGGGTTTAGATAGTAGCAAGAGATACTTTGCTGGACACAGATTTGTCTCTTAATTGAAAGGTTATGTTTAATTCTAATCCACCAATTTGAAGGCTCATTTTATTTTAGAAAATAGGTTCGGAACTCGAAATCCTTAAAATGTAAGATAACGATACCGTCATCTGCTCATATCTAATCTAAATTTCACCCTTCCAAAAATATAGAGCTTGAAGGATTACCATTAATCAATTTAATTACTACCAGATGACGCCATCTCATCTCGCTAAAATGAAAAGTAAAAAGCTTCAATATTTTAAGGCCAAAAAATTCCCAGCAACAACAATCAGAAACTAAGCTGCTCAGAAGTCAGAAAGTGATGATGATGACACTGAACTGTGTTTGCTCAGTTCATACTACTTCAAACTCAACTCCACTGTTCCCTTCTACTTCATTATCATCATCATCATTACCTCATCATTTAATCCAACCATCATCATCATTTCTAAAGATAACAGAAAGCACCAAATTCAATGCAACAAAAGCTAAAAGAACAAGGGTAGTGATTGCCTATGGATTTCTACCAGTAGACCCATGGTCACCCACCATTGATTCACAGAGCATAGCTCCTCAGCTCTTTGCTATATCTCTCTTTCCTTACTTGGGTTTTCTTTACTTCATCACCAAGTCTAAGTCTGTGCCAAAGTTGACTCTTTTTGGGTTCTACTTCTTGCTTGCTTTTGTGGGGGCCACCAGTATGTTCTTGTTCTCTTTCTTTTTTTTTTTTTTTGAGATGATTGTGTGTATTGTGGTTTATTTATGATTTGATATTGGTTTTAATCTTTGTATGTATTGGAGCATATAGTGGTTTGTTATCGGGATTAGACGGTTTTAAAGTGATCACAATCTGTCTTAAAGCGGTCACCCTTTTTACGGCGTTAGTAAAAAGTGACCACTTTACTAGTTTTGTGACTAGCTTGAGTTTATGGTGAATGTTGTTTATAGTTTGATAATGGTTTTTATCTTTGTATGTATTGGAGCATATAGTGATATGTTATCAAGATTAGACCGTTTTAAAGTGATCACAAACTGTCTTAAAGTGGTCACCTTTTTTTACGGCGTTAGTAAAAAGTGACCACTTTAATTAGTTTTGTGACTAGCTTGAATTAAAAAGTTGAAATTGGACGGTTTCTGTTAATTATCGAATTCTGTATAGCATGAAATTGATTGAATTTGGGTCTTTTTTTGCTGTTACAATTGCTCATTTAGTTTAAATTTAGCGATGTAAGATGAGTTTCAGTAGATAAGGCTGTGTACAACTAGACCTTCTCTGATCTGAACCATGCATTAGCTAGATTTTCAATGGGTTGTTGCTATTGTTCTAGTAGTAGAAGAGTAGTAGTAGTGGCAGTAATGGTAAACAAGTAAGAAAAAAAATAGCTCATGTGGTTAGAGCTCTCTTATCCCAATCATGAGTTTGGGGGTTCGATTCTTATCAGTTACTTTGTG
>CAAKMY010041207.1:0-34364 GCA_901111285.1 Corrigiola litoralis
ATTTGGGCGTGTTCTTGAACAAAAGGATAAGTAAGTGAGTGAGCGAATGTAGATGGGGGATGGATGGATAAGGTGGGGAGAAGGGTGGGGAGGGGTTGGGAGAAGGGTGGGGAAGATGGGGAGGAGAGAGAGATATGTTTGGAGGGAGGAGGGGACAATGGGGGTAGAATAGGAAAAATTGTTTTAGAAGTTTTTTTAATCGTGTTGCGTTTAGTCTCTACCATATATATTAGCTACAAAGCACCAATATGTCTAACTAGTATAGTATCACGTACCCGTATCAGAAACACGAAAACATCTAAGAAACTTAGGCTTATCTTGGCATGTGATTCCCGTGCATGTTAATTCATATTTTCTTCAAATTTCATCCAGTAAATTAGTTAGCTACCCAAGATGCTCATATTTTACCAATTCAACTATAAAATGACATCATTTTAACCTATTTATCTGTAAGCTTCTATTGTCTTATCTACTTTTTCTTTTTTCTCGAGATTTATTAATCAAACTCATACCTAAATTATAGAGAATTCAAGTTTCCATCTCCATACCAATACTCGTTCAATTTCATACCATCTCCATGTAATATATTTCTTTGATATATTGAAACAACTAATATTACAGAGTAAGGACGGTATGAGGATTCGAACCTGATACATCCTCCAGACAAGCCATTAAAGTGTTAAAATTCCAACTTTTAAGCCAATCTTGATCCTCATTATCTCCATGTAATATAGATTTACAGTCCTCCCAATGTATGAATCCAGTCAAAAGGATGAAATGGAAGGCTAAAAAGTAAAAAGCAAGAGAGACAGGTTGGAGAGTGAGAGGCCCACATGTATGTTGATTCAGACCACCCCCCTTGAGTTTGGGACAAAACACCTTTGCTTTAAAAATAGAAAATAGAATTCAGAAAAACAAACCCTTTTTCACTTCCAACTAAATTAAACTAAACTAAACTAAACTAAAGTAAACTAGTTTAGCTTTGTGAGTTTGACCCCTCTTCTCTTCTCTTCTCTTCATCTCTTCACTTGTTAGTTGTTACTACTACTTGTTTCTACTTGATGCTACCCCACCAAGTCACCAACCAAACTCCTCTCTCTCTCTCTCTCTCTCTCATCAGACTTCACTTCTTTTTTCTCTCTCCTCACATTTTTTATAAACCCCAAAGTTTCAATCTTTTTCCACTTTTGTACCATAAAGTTTTGATCTTTATTACCAAGGTGAGGTTTTTCCCATATGGGTATTGTTAAGATTGCTTCTTTATTGTTTTTTAGCATCTGGGTATTTTGTGTTGTGGGTTTTGGATCCATACATTCAGAGGAAATTAATATATTTGGGTAATCATATTTTAGTGGGTTTGTTTTGTTGATGTGATCTATACATGCTTTTTTTTGCTTGGCCCTTTTGTTTGTTTTTTGTTATCTTTTTGTTGGTTGATTGCACTTTTAGCAGCTTGTGCTTATCTCATGCTAAATGTCCTTTTTATTATGTCTTACAGCCAATATCTGTGCTGCATTTGTGTTTGATTGAACAATTTGTCTCAAATGCTGCTTTTGGGACATATGATTTTTTTCTGCTGAGGTGAATGTTTTTTGCAATTATTGTGATATTTTTGCAATCATTGGAGTTGTGATTTTTGATCTAGCTCTATCTGCATGCACTAGTTTGATTGTATGATTATCCTTTGTTTTAGCTGGGAAATGCTCTACTTTTTATTTCCTTTTTTAGAGATGAGTATGATGATTTTGTGTTTTCTGTGTATTGGATGCTAAATATTATCTCCCCTTTTGGTAAAGTTTTATGCACCTTTTGAGGATATAAGTTGTAGTAGCTTGGTGTGGTGGGTACTTTTTATGTCTTTTCTTTTTACAAGATTAGGGAAAAAAGTTAAGACTTTGAGTTTGTTCTTACATTTTTCATAGTTTATTGTCAGATTATTACTTTTATGCTGTCTGTTTGATGACCCAAAGATCTTACTGATATTGTTGTAACATATTGATCAACTTAGATGTTACATAAGGTATGCTAAGTTGAAGAACTTTTGGTGTTAATAATATCATGGTTGACTTGTTTCAGAGATTGCACTGTTGTTGATGGAGTTGGAGGTTCAAGGTTTTGGAGCTGGAACTGGTGGGGTTGATGCGTTAGTGTTGGCTGAGTAATGGGTGTACAGGATTTTATATTTTTGATTCGTCTATATTTATCTCAATGGCATCAAAATCGAGTGTGAGAACATCCCCGGAGAGGCTTAGGAAAGTTGCTGGTGTTCAAGGGGGAGAGGGGAATAGTCGGAGGCAGTCACCTCTTCCGCCAACTAAGCCAAGTAGATCGGAGCCAGTTACTCCAAATAGGTTACCTCCATCTATGCAACATGTTCAATCAAAGCAAGTCGTCAGTGATATCTTAGAGGAGAAGAAAGCATTACATGCTCTTCAGAAAGGGTCTGCCGTAGGTTTAGCTGATAAGCTTGGTTCAAGTTTGTTGTTGGCTGATGAGAGACAAGTTCCATCTGGTGTTGGTGTTCAGACGTATGGGACAAGGGGATCACTAGAAGGTGGTTCTGAGGATGAGAAGAAAACATCAGAACAAGGAGTCGGCTCGTCTTCTGCCAAAGTTAGCGATGGTGCAGGAAGTCTTGCAAAGACCAGTGGCAGTGCCAAGATTAGTGGTCGTGAACTTAATGAAAGCGGAAAGAGCAGTTTGTGCAGAGGTAGCACAAGTAGTGATGTAAGTGATGAAAGCACTTGTAGTAGCTTAAGTAGCAGTGTCAACAAACCACACAAATCTCAAGACATGAGATGGGAAGCCATCCAGGCTGTCCGGGCACGAGATGGAGTTTTGGGACTAAACCACTTTAGGCTTCTAAAAAGGTTGGGATGTGGGGATATTGGAAGTGTCTATCTATCAGAGCTAACTGGTACCAAATGTTATTTCGCAATGAAGGTTATGGACAAAGCATCTCTTGCGAGTCGCAAGAAGCTGCTCAGGGCACAGACAGAAAGAGAAATTCTGCAATCTCTTGACCACCCCTTTCTCCCAAGTCTTTATACTCATTTCGAGACAGAAAAATTTTCATGTTTGGTGATGGAGTTCTGCCCAGGAGGGGACTTGCACACACTCCGGCAGAGACAACCCGGGAAGTATTTCACTGAGCAAGCTGTAAAGTAAGACCTTTGGCCCTGTTCTTACTCTGCTTACGATCTTTCTGCGTATTTCTTCTCCTTTTGAAAACTAAATGATTTTTACCAGATTTTTGGTGTATATCAGTCTTATATTCTTTCTCCATTTTGTGTGTATCTTCTCCTTACTGGTTATATATATCCTGGCTCCTGTTGTAGTTTGAATACTTGTTCTGTATTCTGAGCCGTCTCACTGTCCAAGTCTTTACATCCAGTATATCTAATTGACTTGCCGTGATTGTCATAAATGTCGTAAGAAACTATTAGTTTCCATGCAATGTTGTGTGATGCCACTTAAATCTTGAGTCTAAGCTTTTAGTTCTGATGACAAAACTGTTGTCTGTAATCAAGAGTGTAATGTGACTTTTGATGAAAAACCTACAGTACACACATACGCGTAGTGTGATTATGAAGTTGTATATCGTTGCTTACATAAGTTATGCTGCAAGCTTCGCTTTTGATTAGCTATGCCTATGCTTTTAGATGCTTGGTGGCTCCTAGTTTGGAGGCTTATTAGTAATTTAAACTACTGATCATTTTTATTTAATCATTTTAGGACTTAGATATTTCCCACAAGTAGAGGTGTAATTGAGTATTTTGTAACAAATCGGTAGCAAAGTATAGCTCTTGTGTTTGTGTCCATGTTTGACTTTTGGTGCTATGAATTTGGCATTCTTCTTAATTCATGTTTCTCTATTTCATAAGTAAACTCTGTAGAAAGGAAAGAATATCTAATTTATAACACCAAGGAATATATTTTGTTGAACATACAAGTAGGTCACTCAACCTGGTAGTATAATATGAGCTCCCTTAAAGTTTTGGAAAAGCTATGAAACTTTAGATATCTTGCATTATAGTCTTGCAATTGAAAGTACGACGGCTATGCTAGTTTTACACCGTAGGGTAGTATTGCTTTTGATGTAGTACATCATGCTTCTTTTACATTCAGGCTTCATAGTTAGTACTACCTCCGTCCCACTCATTTCTCCCCATTTGCTTTATCACATATGCCGAGGTGGTTTTTTGACATTTAATAACTCAATATATATAATTAAAATCATTATAAAAAATATATCATGTGAAAACATTTTTCAAGAGAAATTTAAATATTAAATTTTTATATTTTTTTAACAATTTTATTTTTTGAGTTTTTAATGGTCAAAGTGTTACTCAAATAGTGTCAAAAAGCAAATGGGGGGAAATGAGTGGGACGGAGGGAGTACTTGATACTACTATTATAATGGTTCATTTTGAAATGCAAGACTCTTGGTTTCACAGAAGTCAAGCTGTTACTCATGTAGTCTTTTTGTTCATGAAAGATGATAAATTGGAGGAACTTATCTGAGCATCTAGAACATGTAGATGATTGACCCTAACTAAAGGGTTCTGCATTTCAAGTTGCAAACCAGATGGAAGAAAAAACTTAGAAGGTTAAGGTTAGAACTTTAATGTTGGTAGGACTCGGCGAATTTTCTCTTTCAGGTCCGGAGTAATATTGTTGGGTTGTTTTCACACATGTTTTATAGCCAATATGGGTGCTGATGGATTTGTACTACTGTATGATGCAGACCTTGAACGGAAAATATTCGTAAAGTCCATCGTGAGAGTGAGCCTCACTCTCTAGGATCTTATGCAGAAAACCAAGAGAAGAAGGCTACCATTACTTTTTAGAAATGTTTGTATAGTCTTGTTTGGTACGATGATATTCAATATCTAGCCATGAGACTAACTCTACAGAGGCTTCAGAGAGATATGATTGTTGGTAGAGTTTTTTATGTTGATGAACTTTTTCTGCTGTATTCTACAATATCTAAGGCCTTTCGTTCTATCTTCTTTTGACCTTCACAAGTCAGCTAGAGTTGTTTCTCTTGCCTAGCTTAGAGAAAGCAAGCTCTTAGATGCCAAATACACTGTCCGGAGGCTAGGCGCCTTTGTTGAAAAGGGGCCCAAGTTTCTAGTTTCCTTGACCACCACACTTGGCTCTTACTGTGTGAAAAAGATTTATATTTGTGGAAGGGAAGTACTTGGGCTATACTGTCTCTTCATCTTAATTGGAAGATTAAAGATTTGACTTTTTTGCTCTGGGTAAGCACCACAGTGTTTATAGTATATCTAAAGGGCATGGGTTGAGGCTGGTTGCTGCTGTAAATTTTTGTCTGTACAAGTCGCAAAGCCCAAAACTGATGCATTTCTCATCCATGGCAGTAGAAAAAGCTATATTTGGTTTAGTTCAGCCCTTTTGGACTGATCCTGATTCCCGAATCTGTTTTGCATGATGTTGCTAATTTGCTATTCAAATCAAGGATGTTACCATTTGTACGATCTAAACTCTGGCAGTAGAATAGTTTCTGCTTTTATATTCTGCTCCTTTTCTTATTTGAAGAAATAATAGATGAAAGTATATTGTTCGAAGTTACAACCAGTTTTATTACCTGAATAGGGAAGTTTCAACAGTCGGAAATCATGTTTGTTGTAAGCATCTCATCCATAATATTGTGTAAGCGTCTCAGACACCAGTAGGAGAAACATCATCTTTAATTGTTCCGTTACATATATCTGAACCTACCTAGGAACTGCCTGCGGCGGCAGCCATATGTGGTGGTGGTGGTGGTGGTGGTGGTTGTTGGTCATGTTTAGGTCTTCCCATGTTAGCTCAGTGATATCATACAGTATTGCTTTGTTGATGCCTCGTTGCCTTGCATAGACTGCATGTCTGCATGTAATGTGAACTCACCTCATCTGCCTCCAGCTTCGATGCTTTTAATGTGTGTTATTATCTTTTAAGGTTTTTTAGTCAAATTATAGGCACTCGAGCAAGATCATTGAAAAATATCAGTTTGTTCTAATGATTTTTGAAGGATAACTTGCTGAGAATTATTGATGTTTCTGAAAGTGAAAATATCAGTCTTTTCTGGTAGTTTGATAATTGATATTCTCCTACTCGTTACTTATGCTCCTACTCATTACTTATGCTCCTACTCATTACTTATGCTTATTGCCCTTTCATTGGTATTACCTTGCAGGTTTTATGTAGCAGAAGTCCTCCTATCATTGGAATACCTTCATATGCTTGGGATTATTTATCGAGACCTCAAGCCAGAAAACGTCCTTGTGAGGGAAGATGGTCATATTATGCTTTCCGACTTTGACCTGTCTCTCCGTTGCGCTGTCAGTCCCACACTAGTTAAGTCTGCATCTGTTGATACCGAGGGCCTAAAGAAGAGCTCAGGGTATTGTGCTCAGCCTGCTTGCATTGAACCCTCTTGTATCCAACCCTCTTGCATGGCCCCGACAACTTGTTTTACCCCTCGCTTCTTTTCGAGTAAATCGAAGAAAGATAAGAAACCAAAATCTAAACCTAAACCCAAAAACGAAGTAGGCAACCAAGTCACCCCACTTCCTGAGCTTGTTGCAGAGCCAACGAGTGCCCGGTCCATGTCATTTGTTGGGACACACGAATACTTGGCGCCTGAAATCATCAAAGGCGAGGGACATGGTAGTGCTGTGGATTGGTGGACTTTTGGAATATTTCTGTATGAACTGTTGTTTGGAAAGACTCCTTTTAAGGGTTCGGGCAACAGAGCAACCCTTTTCAATGTTGTGGGGCAGCCTTTGCGGTTTCCAGAGGCACCTGCTGTAAGTTTTCAGGCAAGGGATTTGATAAGGGGCTTGCTAGTGAAGGAGCCTCAACATAGATTGGCATACAAGCGAGGAGCAACTGAGATCAAGCAACATCCTTTCTTTGAAGGCGTTAACTGGGCTTTGATTCGGTGTGCAAGCCCACCAGAGATTCCAAGGCCTGTGCAGTTTGAGCGAATTCCTGTTCCGCCTGCATCAACAAGCGAGAAGGCCGCAATGCCTGTGTTAGCTGGTATGCCGGACCAGAAAGGGTCTGATAATTATTTGGAATTTGATTTCTTCTAATTATTTTCTCTATTTGTTGTTTGTCTTTAAATTGAAAGATGTAGAGTTCGCATGACCACTGCAGGGATGATGATCGCGATATTTATAAACTTTAGGTTTTTCCATGTGCGGTTATATTATTGATCATGTGTTTGTTTGGCATTGAACAGTTCATAATTAAAATGGCAGAAGTTGAATGTTCATTTAGTCCATGTGTGGAATTACATGTTCCCTACCAGAAAGTGAAATGTACTGCTCAATGCTCTATCTACTTTTCTTCTGTAATCTTCTGTATCTTGGATCTTGATTCTTTCATATAAATGTATACACATCCATCGCTTTCTTTGAGTTAATGTTGCCAGATATGGATCTACTGTGGGCTTTAGTATGTTCAGCTTGTTGCCTTTTCTGCGAAAGCACAATCCTTCAGAATAAAGTTTTGCTCTACTCCTATTGAGTTAGAGCGCGAGTGTCATGATTTAGTATTCACATTCATTGTATTGTTCTGGTACAACTACAGATTAAGGTCCTAAATCATCTAGGATTAGTTCATGTACCAAGCAATCATATATTTCATTACGAGGAGAAGACTTGGTATTTGCATTTCTATACAATGTGGTCAATGTCAAATTTCATTTCCCAAAACTTCGAACTCTTCAAAGAAAAACCCGAAATCCAAGCATACAGATTGATTTGGATTATGAAAAAAGAGTTGTTGATTCATATTAGATTCAAGGTAATCATACGTGGAAGTACAATTTTTAAAATGTAAATAAATGGCAAGACACGAAAAAAGTTGACCAATCTTGTTTTACAAAAGTATGCGGTGAGCGTGGATCGAACACGCGACCTTCAGATCTTCAGTCTGACGCTCTCCCAACTGAGCTATCCCCGCTATGTTTATTATCCCGTGAAGCTACTATAGAGCGTAAACTTGTGACAAATTGTCCCTCATCAACAAGTCAAAGCTACAAGCTCATTTTCTACGAACATAGAAGCAATATTACATAGCGAAAATAAAAATATATTTTAGGATTTATATGAGTAACACCAAATAATACAAACTTTCCTCAGTGAGGTCAACTTATATACTATCTCTGATATTTTCATAAAAGGAAATAGAGCAGCAAATTATATAACTATTTTAGGTTTCTAGAATTTGTAAGTCATAGTATGTTATGACACTATTTTCTATTTTCTAATTTCAAATGAATTATATGACATTTTGTACCAAGCTAATAGATTAGAGAATTGACTCAAGAGAGACACTACTAATTACTCCATATTATGTAATTCCGATTCAATTTTTTTTTTTTTTTTTGTATATATACATATATAATCTTGTCAATTTGATTTTCATTTCTAAACATTTATTGGGTCAATATATAAGACATAAAAAATTACGGAGGGAAGAGGGCCAAACGAGGAATCAAACATCTGAATTGACAAAGAATACATTGTATCTGATTCGACTTGCTGAATTTAATTTGTGTTTGTGAAAATTATTTGACATCCACAACAACTGTATTTCTTACTTTTGGTACAACCACACCAACTAGTAATTGGCAGTTTGTCGTACATGTATTCTTTGTTTACTTTTGTTTAGAATAGTTAAAATGTGTACATAAGAATTAGGAGTGTCTCTTGTCATAAACCCCTAATCTGACGTATTCAATTGTTTTGAATAAATAAGGAGTAAGTTTGACCCAATAGTTAAGAGTTAAACCTACATAGAGGCCGGATAATTAACTTAGATTAGAATCCTCATATCCTATTATTCCACAACATTACTTTTTTTTTTTTTTTTGAATATAAGTTGTTTTAATATCCCAAAAAATAGTAACATATACTAGTATAAGAAAAGCCATCGTCGCATTATTTTATTTACGAAACGCATTGAGTTTTGAACCACAAGTCTTCAACTTGCCGCAATACGTAATATAGCAGTTGCCTGTCATGCTACGAGACTATGATGGCTAAGACTTGGATATTAAAATTTTAATCCCATTATCCCATAGTGCAGTGTAACTGAACATGTATAAATTAATCCATAAACTGATAGGAATCCCTGGAATACAGAGTAGGGGAAATGTATGAAGCAGCTACTCAATTTTAAAAAAAGAAACAAGGGGAAAACAAATGATTGCATGCATGTAGTACGTACGTTGCATGGATGTTGTAGCATCCGATACTCCAACTCCTCTTTTTTTTCTACGTAATTGTTTATTTCTCCATTTAACTTTGATGAACTGCACGAAATCTTAAAGGCTTATTCTAGATAAATTATCTAATACTACAATTTATAGTTAAAAGTTAGAGCATTTTAGCATTTGACATTTATTAGTAATTTGTTGAATTATTTTGAATTGTATTCTTCTGAACCGTAGTAGAGAGAATAGTCATATTTTTTTTATTTTCAGATTAGTGAACCACAAAAGTCAATGTTTAGGTTCCAAACTTAGTCTTAAGAAATGATTATTATGTGAATATCATCTAGTGTAATTGGTTAAGTTGTTGAAATATTGTGTCCACAAGTTGAGTTCAAATTAAACTTGTAAGTGCCAACCACCAAAAAGCTAATAAGAAGAAAGCCTTGGACAACTTTTCTACTAATTGATCAATTTTTGTGAAATGTGAATTTTACGTATTTCAAATCCGAAATTATGAAACAATCATGGAAAATCGAACAATTACGTTATTTATATGCATATTTACAGTCTTGGTCACTAACAAATTACTAATTGGTTAGAAAATACAATTTAAAAGGAAGTTTGAACTGAATTAAAGAAGTTATGATGAAAAATTCCGTCTATACAAGTGTACAACCCAAATTAAACTGTATAAAGGCAGATCGATCTAGCTCATGCAAAGGATCGTAAAAGGACATGTATACGTAAGTTGGTGCTGAGACAACATGGACATGTGCCCCCTTGCGAGGCCGAGCAGGTTGCTAGGCTATAATCCCATACGCCAAAGGCAAAACAATTTGCTAATATAAGAAACACGTACTTTAATCTTTATGCATGCTGCATGCCTATAACATTTCCATAACAGGAGAAAGAAGACAGTGCTTTGAATTATTTGAGCATCTCTTTTAGGGAAGCATGAGTCGACAATAGGTGCTTCTTGGCGTTATGCGGTTCTAATACCTCATCATAACGTGGTTGACAATTAAAGGAAAACTAAAGTAGATTGGAGAGCTTAATTAAATATCAAAGTAAGTCTCTAAACAATAGTAGTGTAGCCGTGTAGGAGAGATTTCGGTTTACATTTTTTCATCCTTATGATTTTCACTAAGACTGTGCATGAGTGCATGACTTGTCCGCGTATACTAATAATTTAAGTGGTTGCTTTTTTTTTATCTGAATTACCGTATATGAGGTTCCTTCTTTGTTTGATCATTTAAAGAAGGAATAGGTTCTGAATGTTGGCCATTTCTCATAAGCAGCTAGTTAAAGCTAAGGATATCCTCATGTACAATATATAACAAAATGTCAACAAAAAGTTTCCAATAAGATGGCATCTGTACCTTAGGCCTTCAACGGACAACAATTTGTTTCATGCTATACCATGCTTACTAATTTCTATATTCTCAACCTTATCAACTCAACCTGTGAGTATATTTGCTTTTGTTAGCTAATATTTGAAGTGTAATTATATGTTATATGAATATTATATTGTCGAATGATTACATACAAATGATCAGTATGCATGTGAAGTCAATGCAGTTATGCGCGCAGTCCTAATTAATTATCAACAATTGTCTTGCTTGTTGAATATGTTCTAGAACATTATCAACATTATTTACAAACACTTGAATAAGATGGTTTGTCAATAAGTAGGTAAATTATTAGGTGCTTTCAGGATAGGCAACAAAAAGTGGGAAGAATAAGAAGAAATGGAGGAAGTGCTCCGATCCGTATAAGTTTTTGATTTTGGTATTATCTTTCAATTTTATTCTAAAACCTCATCCTTTTGTATCTTGAAATTAAAGTCAATATGTTTGAGTATAACTAATGATCAAATCATCTGACAAAAGTATTAACATTTTAGATTTCGCTAACTTGTTAAATATAATTAGTTATTTGTTATTAGCAAGGTAAATACATTTTTTTAAAAAGCAACAAGCTTATAATACATGTACAAACAAGTAGTGGATATATGTTGGGTAAATGAGCATCAAATACTCAATGCAAATTATGCAAGTAATTGTTGTTTGGGTTGAAAAAAAAAAAACATAACCATGTTATCAAGGCTTTGACAGATAAAAGAGCATATAGTCAATAAAATTTAGAATTTTGCAGTCCTAAATAGGTTCACCATTCTAATTATCTTCGGACTTATTGTGTGGATAAGTTCACCATTCAATGAGATCAAATACTTGGTTAAAGGAAGGATAAAGGTTAGGTTAAAGATTGTGTCCTCCTACCAAACTTGATGCATGTGCTGATGTGCTCTGTTTGAATGTTTGTTACCGAACCTCATTACCCCACTAGTTACACACCAAAGGTACGGTTCTTTTTGTCATATAGGGGCCCCTATTGCTAATATGCATGTGAAAGCCCTTATGTAATGGTGTTAACCTTTTTGAATCCAGCATCATCCCTTTTCTTTCTTTTCATCTTTATTGTTAAAGTTGAATACAGTGAGTTCTATACAGATACAGGATTTCGTGTATTAAGTTTGGCTTTAGTATGCAAGTTAGAAATTCTTTCCTTAGTTAACCGAAAAAATTCAAACTCCTTGTTCTTCTATGTTGTTTGTTCTTTTGGTACATTAATTGGTGCAACTAATTAACAATACAGAGTAAGGAGATATATAAACTTTGAAACTCAGGTCAATCCTTAACAATGTTGAACTTTTAACTATTAGACCAACCTTATTCATCATTTGTTCATTTAACATATAGGCAATATAATAAATGTCTAGCCTAATTGTCATCACATATATTAGTCTTAATGATAGTCTGATAGAGGTCGATGTGTATTGTAACACATATATTCAAAATCATCTACCCCTTTAAAATCATTATAATGGCTTTATAACTCATTTTAAACCAAAACAAAATAAAGATAGGCTAAATATGCCTCTAAATTGATTGTGTTTTATTACTTGTTTTTTTTTTTTTTGACAATATGCAAACCCAACATAAAAGACAAGCATACAAAAACTAATGCAAACCCTAGGGTCGACTAGACGTTATCGATTTCCTTGTTGCAACCGCCAACTTATGAGCTTCTTGAACGTTATCCCGATCAACTTTGCAAATGATACACACGTCCAACTGTTGACTAAGCTTCCTAATATCAGAGCAAACCCAAATCATACTTGTTGGTGCATATATTCGATTCATTAGGATAAGTACAAGCTGAAGAGCGTATGTGAATATGGTCACATAGTAAGTGTTGTGGCGAATTGCCCATTGAATAGCACCCAAATAAGCATGAACTTCCGCAGCTAGGCTATTAGCAAAGTAACAAACACTCACATCGCAAGCTAACTTCGCAGTTCGTCTACCATTCCGAATAACCCAAGTTGCAGTAGCTAAGAATTGGGTAGCCTTCCAAGAGCCATCTACTTCAATAATAATGTCTTGATCATAAAAAATAATTCAAGTTTGAGTTCTTACCAAGATGAACTCTAGTATAACCTAGAGGCTATTCTTGACTGCAATTGACATTCTTATTACTTGTTTTGTTCTATAAGCACTTTTGGTTTGAGTTTTAATCTAATAGAAACATGCCTAATTTTTTATGAATAATAACAAATCATTATAAGTTCACCAAAATAAGTTAACATAAACAATATGAAAAATGTCTTGATATATCATAACTAAGACATTATCTTAATTATAATTGGCACATAAATTTTATTGCGTCAAAATATTCAATGTTTATTACAAAACATATACACTTTAATTTGGATATCATATGAGACAAGATCAAATGAGAGTAATTATAACAACAATAATAAATTTTGTTGTAGTTCTAGTATTTAATAGAAGAAATGTATGTTTATTGCCGTAATTACTATCATAACATCGTAGTGTCATATGATATCCAATCTGTCTGTTATTTAATTATAAGTTCATTATCACTAAAAATGATTTCAAAGCAATAATTTGAAATCTATTTCAATTCTCATATAGTATATTAGTTGTGATATATCATGGCATGGTCTAGGATTAAATGCTTAGATTAACCATGTTTCTTTGCAGAACTTAAACATGATGATTTTGTTATTATTTTGTAACGTTAAGCAATTATAAATAGATTAAATCTATTCATTCAAGCTAATTGGACGAAATTAAAACGAATTGAATTGCACCGAATCAAACCAAATCAATCAGATCAGACTAGACTAAAACGACACATTTTTTATGCAAAAAGAATAAATTATAGAACAATAAACGAAGGTCTATAAGGATGTACAAATATCGATCTTAAGATATAATAAACATTTTTGAACTAACTCAAATATTTTACTTTATCAATACAAGACCACTAACCCACATATGAAAGCTTGCTCAATATGTAAAAGCAACGAACAACATGACAACCTGGCACAAAACTAATGGGTGAATGTCAAGTGGCCTTTCATTAATCCAATCATGTAATTGCATCGACACAAAAGTTAATTTGGTTTGGACTAAAGGTATCTTAATCCATTTATGCTTAACACGACACGAGTTCGACACGATGCAACTCGGTTACTAGCTCTAAATCAAACTCACAGCGTAGATATAATCTCTTTACATGAGGTAAAAAAAAAAAAAAAGAGAATATAAGGATTAATACCAACACTATGTCTATGGGTGTGTTTGACAAAACTGACAAAAAAGCTACCTGAAATATGAAAAAGAAACTAAAACTTGATCAATTGGCTGTAATTTTTTCCGGGAAAACCAAGTAGCTTATCTTTTTTGGTAGCTGAAATATGTTCAGGTTATGCTACCAAACAACCTTAAGTTTTAAGGTGACTGGAAATTTGGTCAAATCAGGTAAACTAGTAAAAAAGGTGACTTAGATGACCGACCAAACACACCTTATGTTTGACAATGATTGTGTCTAGTAAGGCATTTCAATCACCTTATTTGACTAGATTGTCTGATTTGACCAAAATTTCAATTAGCTTAAATTTGAAGCTCGTTTGTCAATGCCTACTCGAAAGGGATTTCAGTTACCTGAAATAATAAGTTACATGAGGTATCTGGAGTGTGTTTGGTAAGGCATTTTAGTCGTCTTATTTGACTAGAATGTCTTATTTGACCAAGATTTCAAGTAGCTTAAAATTTAAGATATTTTGTAACGCTACCTGAAATGAATTTCAATTACGTGGAATAATAAGCTACATGAGATATCTTATCACAAAATTACAAGTCAATTTAAATTTCCAATCATGTTTTCAGTTTCAATTTTTTTTATCATATCTTTAGTTTTCAGTCACCTTTCCGGTAATTAGTTAGAAATTTTAGTGATATAAAGCAAACTAGTCAAGAAAATGCCTTTGCAAATACTACACCCTATAATAGTCTACTCTTGACTCTTGAGACTTCTCTTATTACTTTACCCCATAAAACAAGCTCCACATCCACAAAAAAGAAGAAAGAGATTGACTTTATGACAAAATTTACGGCAGAATAGAGTGGATATATTTGCTACGGTCAAAATTTACAAGCAAACAAAATTACACAAAGAGAGAAAAGTCACTCACTCTCATTCATATAACAATAATAATTAATTAATTTACTATTTATTTATTAGTACTATATAGTAAATAAATAAATCCCCTAAACTTTTATTTATTTATACTAGTGTGTATTTATTTAGTGCTATTTATTAGCACAGAACTCTGGTTTGATTGTCACCATCCAATTTCATCACAAAAAAGGTGTAAAGCTTCAATCTTTGGGAAGCCATTGAAGCCTATCCACCAAGAGCTCCAAAGGGTTCTCTTGGATCCCCATTTCAGAGGGACCCACTTTTGCATTTTGCTTTTATTTTGTGGGAAATCTCAGAAATGGGTGTTGCTAATGATGATGCTGTTAAACACTTTCAGTCTTTGATGGATGGAGGTCAGTGTTGGAGCTTAATCTTTGGTTGTTGTTGTTGTTGTTATAAAGTTGTAAAGTTTTGATCTTTGATCTGTGTTTTTGATAATGTGTGTTTTTTTGCTGCAGTTGATGAGACACTCAAGCAGACTTTTGAGGTTAGTTCACTTTGTTTTTAGTGTGTAATTATTATTATTGTTGGAAGTGTCTTTGTTGTAATGATTGTAGTTGATACTGATCTGCTTTTTGAGCTTGTTAGATTGGATGAGCTAGGGAGTTTTGTATGCTTATGGTGTGTTGTGTTATGCTTGATTTCTGCTAATTTGGTTTAATAATGAGTCAGATTGATTTGGTCAACAGTTGAGCATTTTGGACTTTTTCTGGTCTTTACATTGCTGTTTTGAGTAAAGTGAGTAAAAGAGGTTGGTATGAATTTGCTGCCACCGACACTGTTTGGTGGTTCTCTGCTCCTCTAGACTTGATTTGTATATCATTAGATCTATTTTTGGGGCTTTATTATATGGTTTGCCAATGCAAGTTTCTGCCTTTGAGGTTCTAGATGATCTTAACTGATAGGTGATGACTGTTATTCGTTTAGTGTCGAGAAAGTTGATGATCTTTGGGGGACTGATAGTTTTAAGTTCAATCAAGTAGGATAGATTATTAGTAACAGAAGATGTGAAGTATATTGAGCTTGGTCCAGCCAGTTTTGTTTGTTGTCCCTGCCTAGTATGATTACGAGCAATTGTGATGCATTAGATATTCCTGTTCTCTACATCTTCTTTGTTTGCGTATTTGGCAGATCAGAGCATTAAATAGAGACTTACTAGTACATTTATCGTTCACATCATGCGTAGAGATATTGTAATATTTACTTAGATGTTAGTTTGTTATTGCATATTCATTATATGCTTTTGTGGCCTATTTCAGAATATGCATCAGGGATATCCGATTGAAACCTTGGTTCGATTTTTGAAGGCAAGGGATTGGAATGTTGACAAGGCGTACAAGATGGTAAGTGGCGTTCCTGTTTGTAAAAGTTCTGTGTGATGTCATGAAATTTCTGAAGACAACCCTTTGTTTTAGTATTTCCTGACAGTGCTGAGTTTCTGCAGTTGATTGACTCTCTAAATTGGAGGGTGCAAAATGAGATTGACAATATATTAACGGTAAGTGACTGTAGATGTTCTATGCTTGAGCTACAACTAAAACTACTTGTCATGAGTTCATTATGTAAGACACTTTTTTCATGTATAATATATTGGCATTTACTTGCACTGAAAATGCAATAAGCTATTGAGATTTTGGAAAGTGGAACACTGCCATCTTCCCAGACTTCTGAATCCAAACATCGCTTTATGTACATTTATGTCACCATCCTTCATGGTAGGTGCGACTTGATTGTAATATATGGGGTTCAAAATTGTCTGTTTTAGCATATCTAATGTGCAATTATCATTTGAAAGGTATATCAATTAGATTCAGTTTGTAGATGACATAAGCAGTTTCCCTTGATAGAACTATATCATATTTAAGTGGATTTTGCAGTTTGGAAATCTGTAAATATGATCTAATTCAGTGTTTTCATGAGCTCAGAAACCAATTGTTCCCACTGAGCTTTACAGAAAAGTACGTGATTCCCAGCTTGTAGGATTGTCTGGGTACTCAAGAGAGGCAAGATCACCTACTTCTATCCTCTTCCATTTTGTGTTTTGCATCCGATGGTTTATAGAGAAGTATACTGTTTATCTGTTCACACACTGATTATATATTTCACATTTTGTGCAATCAGGGCTTGCCTGTTGTTGCTGTTGGTGTAGGGCACAGCTCATACGACAAAGCATCTGTAAGTTTCAATTAGCATTGTCTCCTATTTCTTTCTTCGTTATTGTTTATTTCAAGAGTAACCGAACAAAAGCCAGTATTATTTGCTTGCATAAGTCTTTCGGAGTCATGCTCTCATAATTCTGGCTACTATATCCTTCAATATGGACAAAGATACTCGATGATATTTTTGTTGGCTAACGGGAAAAAGTTGTTTTTTTCCCCCACCAGTGCCCCCCCCCCCCACCCCACCTTCGTCTTGTAGAATGTTACTTAAAATATGTTACATTTCGTGGGTCGTACAACATAGGATTTATCGTTTTTGTATTCTCCTTCCTTGTGTGTCTTCTATTCTTACAATGCTATGGTTACTTACTTTAATTGCATGTCTGTGTAAAGGTTCACTACTATGTTCAGTCGCATATCCAGATGAACGAATACAGAGACCGTGTGATACTGGTGAGTATGATGCTATCATGATTTTGAAGCTTTTTCCCGTGTTGTTTGGTTACTAATGCAATCTTCTATCTCGTGTTTTCCAGCCTCTTGCATCTCAGAAGCATGGACGGCCCATTAGTACTTGTGTTAAGGTACTTGATATGACGGGTTTAAAGCTGTCAGCCCTTAACCAAGTAAAGGTACTTCTTCAAAGCTTTTTCTGTTTCTTCTCATTGTTGTTCCTTTGTCCTTCCTTAAATACCTTCCAGCAATATAGAGAAGGCGTGGTAAAGATGGAGGAGGTGAACCTTTGTGATATTGTTACTTGACCCTTTGATTTATGGATTGAGGGACCGTCAGGTTGCATTGCAATATTGCATGTTAACTCTGCTCCCTCCTATTTTACAGTGCAAATGCCAATGATGTTATTCATAGGTTTCTTAGTATAAAATAGTTCAATGTGCATTCAAGAACGGAGAACACTTGGTGACTTTTTAACTAGCAGTAAATTGTAATCATACTAACCTTAACGCAATACCTGGATGAGGTGGGGTAGAGGTGAGAGGCATCTGTATGTTAGCTTTGTCCCAAAATTAAAGAGACTCGTGAAACCTTAATCCTTGCAGTTTCAAGAAGGATTTTGTTTTATAATATTTCGACCTCAATATGAAAGGAGGCTGACTGATCTACGATTTCACATAAAGTAAGAAGTAAATACAGTTTTCTGAGGTATATGATCGCATACGCATCCAAAGTCGATAAATCTACCCATTAGAAACTCTTTAAATGTCATTGCAAATGGACATATCACATAAGTGGTAATAGGTGGTTCAGATATCCATTTGCTTTCCTTCTGCTGATCTTTTTAATGTACGAGAGCAAGCAGTTCATTTTCTAGTTTAAGTTACTTATCTGCATCTAGATCTTGTCCATATAATTTATTTTCTTAAGAGCTTTATGTTCGGCTTTTTTAACACCCACCACTAATTTGTTTTTGGGGGTAGTTACTGTTCTTTGATGATTGGTACCAGTGTTACAGAATTAATATTGTTCTTTCATCTGCAGCTGCTGACTGTCATATCTACTATCGATGACCTGAACTATCCAGAGAAGACAGATACCTATTACATTGTGAATGCCCCGTATATATTTTCAGCATGTTGGAAGGTTTGCTTATAATCCTCTTCCATTCCATATAGAGTAAACGCCATCAGTGGTCCACTTAACATTTTGGTATATTGGTAGGTTGTGAAGCCTCTTTTGCAGGAGAGGACTAGGAAGAAGATTCAGGTTCTCCAAGGATCTGGCAAGGATGAGTTGTTGAAGGTAGGCCTTTCACCCGTTATTGTAATATTACTTCTATTAGCATTTTTATTGAAAAATCTTGGTTCTTTTGCTTCCTTCCCTGCAATATCTGGTGACATGACTAAAGAACTCTCAAGTAGTCACCCAGATTAATAAAAGGTAAGGTTGCACATACATCCTGGAGACCTGGTACTCCCCAGGCCTTGTCCACTACGGGATCCATACTTGGCTGTTATTTTAATGTCACTGGTGCCCGTTGATCAGCTAACTGGACTTTTAACGATCACATGTTGACGCTAATATCATTCTACTTTCTCATGTTCTCAAATTTGCCAAACGACTGCTCTGTTCTATAGTAATCAGGAATGGCTGAGGAAGAAGGTCTATAATTTAGGCCTGTTGGGGGTTCAAGTTTTAGAAGATCCTGTGTCAGCTTAGTTTGACACTTGATTTGTATGCCAGTTCTCCATAAGAAGGTGATGTAAGAGTCTAAGGTACACATTGGTATTTAGCAGATGGATGATTGTCAACAGTGCCATCAGTCCTAAAGCACGCAACTTGCCATCTATGATTCTAAGCCTTCTCAAACCATGATCCATGAGTAGATAGGCAGTACGTGCTATACGGCTAAGCTAAGGTGGACGTGGTGGTATGGACCAGAGGGTTCATTTGGATGTCTAGTGACTAGTCTGAGAAACTATTTAGGAGCATAATGATCTTTGCTTCCTTTTGTACATGTTTCTTCTCCATCAACATGTTTGCATTGTTGAGTTTTCAGCAGAGATCTCTTAGTATTCGATTTAAACTTGCCCATATATGACCAGAATGAGGGGAATGGCTGTTATACTTATGATACCTCTGTGCACCCAACTAATAATTGGATTACAACCTGGTTTCAGATTATGGATTATGCATCTCTCCCGCATTTTTGCAAAAGAGAAGGCTCTGGGTCGTCTCGACATTCCAGAAATGGAATGAGTGATAATTGTTTTTCTTTGGACCATGTTCACCACCAAGAGCTGTACAATTACGTCAAGGAGCAAGCAGCCTTATTGGATAGTATCAAAAGGCCTTTGAAACACGGGTCCTTCCATGTTTCGTTTCCTGATCCTGACCCAGAAGATGCCAAAATTGCTCAAACCATAGAATCTGAGTTCCATCGATTGGAGGATCACAAGGACCAGAACGGGCTTGGAAGATCACTCTCCAAACCGTTAAGTGAACTCGATATCACAATCAACTGATGAACTTGAGAAAACTGAAGGGCTAACACCCACTGGCCCCTACTCTCCTAGAGATGGGTGCTTCAACCACCAATACTTCAGTGTAGCTATCTTTCATGATGTATCACCAAGGCTCTGCATCATCTCGATGCAGACGAGGTGGATGTGGTTGGATTTGGAGTTGCACCTAGAAGTGGAGAATGTATCTTTATTATAAATGTTAGGCAGGAGAGAACATATACATATTCAGAAGATCTCATGTAATTTCTTTTGGTCACCAGATAAATGTATCTCTTCCTTTCAATTAATGTAGATTGCGGTAGGCTGGTAGCAGATACATAGCCTCCCTCTTATACTGTTGGCATTCCCAATCTACCACATGGAACATAGCTGTATTCTTATCCGCGATGTCGGTTTTCATGGGTCAATGTATTAGGGCCAAAGTGCTAGGAAGATATGATGCTTAAGGAAAACAAAGCTGGCAAATGCATTATTGTTTTGCACGGATGGTCTGCAATTTGTGCAGATTTGTATGCCAGATAGCCAGCTACAATTTTATAAAATGAAATTTAGCACAATGCACAAAAATCTACTGAGAACTATTCAAATAAATGGAGGTTACATTTCATCTAATTGGGAGTTCAATTAGAGTTCTAAGTAATAAGAAGATTCTCACGAAACTGCTACTCTACTAAAGTTATGAATTCAATAGATCCAGGGGCAAACAAGTTATCCATGAAATCAAAAAAGAAGAAAACAAGTAGTAATAACATCACTGAATATACAAGGGTTTCTGGCATGGAACCTGTAACTATTCTGGCAACCATGGGAGGCGTCATAGGACAGGTGAGCTTCTTGGCCCTACGATTTCGGCCTATTCTCTACTGTACAACAGCATCAGGCACTTATTCATTGCTTACAGCATCTGCCTCGACGACGTTCAAGAGCTCTCTCTACTAAGAGAATATTCTGGGGAACAGAAGTATATAGTTGATTTAATTCGTTCAGCATAGGCTTACGATTAAGCAGCAACTTCATCTGTTCTTTTGCGCTTTAAGAAAACATCAGAAGAAAGTCGAAAGGTGATCCATGATATGATATAAGCACATATTCTCACATCTATTTGCCAAACCAATGATATCCATTGAAATAAAACCACATTCCATTTAATAAAACAATAAGAAAGGCATATTTACACAATATCCATTTACATTGGAAATACTCATTCCTGATTGCAGAAGAGGAAAATGCATATGCAAATGCATATTTCAAATTGCATCCTCTTTATGACATCTATGTACAGCACATCCAATCGTATTAAGACAAATCGGGGCAAATACCACCATTACAACACGATGAAGCTGTTCAGACGCCGCGTCTACAGTTGCTTGTAGCACCTATACGCAACACCAATAGAGACAGCCGCACAAACAACAGCAAGAGCTGCATATGTATCTTCACGTTCCCAGCTCTCAAACCATGAAGGCATAGCGCACACCTTTCTCTTTCCCTTGTAGCTGTTATTTCTCAGAAGTTGTTTCTTGCTCTTCTTTCCAGTAGTAGATATCTTCGCCTCTCCTTCACTTGCATCAAAATTTTCTTTTTCCACTAAGGTAGGGTCCTGACAACAAGCAGCATTTCCATTGGTCTGGCAACAGCCATTAGCCTCAGAATGGGATCCACATACGGCAGAACTAATATCTGGCAACTCAGAAGAAAGCTGTCTAATACTTCTTCCACCATTTGCTCCTTCACTATTTTGTAGCCTCAACTGTTGGGCTCTTTGCTGATCATCTTCTGATAAACCCATTTGACCCCTGATATATGTAAACAAATGAAACTAGAGAACCAAGAGAAATAAGAGAACCAAGGATCTCACTCTGCACGCTCACTCACACAAGTACGTGAAAATGCATAAATGCAGAACTCAAAACAATAACCACTAACAAAGACAACATTTAAAAGTAAACATACAACAACTTTAAAAGATAAAGTCAGGATGCCTGATTCAAACAGATAAGGCACTCACCTCCATAGCCATTCTACGATTTCTCCCTTTAAAATATGCTGCTCAAGCAAACTAGGTACATCGTCAGGTGTGACATACCCATACCTGCGGAAAGTAATGACCATTGCTTAATCCTTTGGTATCTGAAGAAAGTTATTTTAATAAACTATGCTCCCCTCCAGCAATTTTTACTGAGCACTAAAGGGAAGCATCCAGAACAGATATCAATGCCTTACCAGTGTCCAGTGACCTCCCCGTTGATACTGGATCCAAATATTATCACATTTCCAGCATATTTGTGACCACCGACATGAGAGCATGGGCTAATGGAGACTTTTCCTTGAAGACCATGCAATTCTACCTCCTCCTTAAATCTAGTAACCAAAGGAGGTCCACATACACCACACCGACGATCTCGGCTCCCATGACAACATATAAAAATGTAGAAACCTTTTAGCTTCTCTGGATTCCCCGGAAGCCATTCACCATCTTTAATTAAAACTTCTTCGACAAATGTATCAACATCAAAATGGGTCAACCTCCTGCATCCATGACCAAGGTTGCCATCCATGAGATAAAAGATAACTTATGGAATGAGAATGAGCATAAAGACTCCAAGAAAGAAGTATAAAAACCAAGAAAATCAAAGTCAAAATGCCAGAAACCTGTATCTGATCATGTCTGGGAAGATTAATACGTCTCCATTTGATGTTTCAGTTCCATCACGTCCCTCGCAGATGGTTAAGCGGGTCTTCAGTATGCAAGAAATTGAAAACGCACCTCACTAAGTGGACGCACAGCAATCAACATAATATGTGTAATCTATTTAGCTAACCAAAACTTTTAAAGGAAGAAAACCCAAACTGATTAAAAATAGGAACACATAAAACTTGTCTAAAACCTCCTGCTTTAGTCATAATTTAATAAGGTAGCCAAGTGCTCAAACATTCCTCACTGTATCCTTGGGACAAAAATTCAAATTACAAGCAGATAGGTTAAGCAACTTTTAAGAGCTAACCCCATCCATAATATCTTCTATTTACTAGCCACTGGGATGCACAGTCCATGATTCCTAAAGGTCAGACAATGTCTCACTGTTTCATACATTGCTTAGAAGATAGGGGTGTAACTGATGCTAGGTTACTAGTTGTTGCAGCACAAACTGAATATTGTTGTTTGATCAAGTAACCATAAGGAGGGATTGCATCAATCAATGAACCATTACTGGCACTTTCTCTAAGAAGGTGAGAATTGACAATGGGATACAAATGTTTTCACCACGAATCATTCCACCAAATATTCTCAGTTTCTCACTTCATTAAATGAACCATATGGATATATGTGTAAACAATTAAAAACTAATACAGGCAATTGATATCATTCTCCCTCGAAGTTGATGATGTTGTTAGCAACTACTAAGAAGTAGAAAATCTAGTTGCTTTGTCTTTTGATGTTTATGCACTTAAAATGGTACTAATATGCACTCATAATGGTTATACACCTACTCATACATTATCCCCAGATGAAGTTTACTCATTTTAAATCTACTCAATGAATTGGTCTTAGAACATTTACATCTGTCTCTCCTCGAGGTCAAATGGTTTACTCACAAATGCTCCAGACAGTATAAGCTTGATAGATATACAGAAGATCGTGATCTTTTTTCTACCACTACTCGTTAATCAATCCTGATGAATCTAAAAAAACTGAGTGTACAAATACCAAAATGATTTGACTGTCAATCACTATGTTAATAAAAGTGGCATATGAAGTTTTCTTCCAAAGGAGAAAACAAAGGCTAGAACCAAGTTATGATGCCGATTTCTATCAACTGTCCTCAACCAAAAGCAAAAGTAAAAAAGATAGTATTTCAATCAACAACCAAACAGCACAAACTAGTTTATTACCTTCAAAATAAAACATTCCTAATCAAAATTTTCCGAACACCCACAAAAGCAAGCCAAAGCCCAACCAACACAACCACCTCAAGGCATCAACCACCTCAAACGAGCAATCACTTCAGAAACTATAAAAAGCTCCAAACTTCCAAGTTTTGCAAAAATTACACTATCCATCAAGGCATCAACCACCTCAAACGAGCAATCACTCCAGAAATCTCAACCCCCCCCCCCCCACCCTAGACAAGCCGATTTTAACCCAAGTAGTTGCCAACTCAAATAACTTAACTCAGAAACCCAACTCACCAATCTTTGTGAATTCTAAATCACTTAAACCACAAACAAAACAAAACGATTTCACTGCACACAAAACTGAAACCTTTCCAAACCAAATGCCTAAATCAGAAAGAAAGTCCAATAAATAGCTAAAGTTCCAAACTTTCAAAGAACTTAAACATCCACTACCTACATGCAAAAACTACATCAGCAATCACTTCAAAATCAAAATACAGTGAGCACAACCAACACAACCCCAGTTCAGCACACATCAAACGAAACACGCCTAAATCCAAAATGAAGTCCAACAGACTATGAAAGTTCCAAACAACCGACTTCCAAGTTCTGAAGAACTTAACTATCCAACAACTACCTCAAAACCCACATCAGCAATCACTGCACAAATCTCAACCCCCACCCCAAACCACCCCAAACCACCGCCACGCACACAGAGACACATCAAACAAACACCCTCCAAATAAAGTCAAAGCAACCCTCTTTGACCATATTAGGTTTCCTAGAAGCCAAAGAAGCTATCAAATAAACCATAATCCCATCAAAATGAAGTTCAGCCAAGTATCTACAGCTCAACAAACTTCAAAGAAATCAACTACCTTCCAAAATTCACATCAGCCATCACTCCAAAATCTCGATATAATGAACACAAAAAAACATCTAATAAAACATATTCCACTCAAACAATGAAGTCAAGAAACTATCTACAGCTAAAAACCTTCAAAGCAATCAACTATCCTCCAGAAATTCAAACCAGCAGATGGCAATCACTCCAAAATGAACAAAAAACACATCAAATAAAACCTACTCTAACCAAACTGAAGTCCAATTAACTATCTGCAGCTCAACAAACATCAAATAAATCAAATATCCCTCAAAAACCCACATCAGAAATCACTCCAATAACTCTAAAAGATAACACAAAACAACACAAACAATCCCAAATCAAAAGAAAGCTCAATACTTCAAAAAACCATCAAAGAAAAAGCAAACCTATTTGATCATATCAGGTTTCCTAGAGGCCAAAGAAGAAGCCTATCAAATAAAACATACTCCAATCAAAATCAAGTCCAACCAACTATCTACAGCTCAACAAACTTCAAATAAATCAACTATCCTTCAAAAACCCACATCAGAAATCACTCCAAAATCTCTATAAAACAACACAAACCCATTTCAACACACATCAAACAACACAATCCCAAATCAAAAGAAAGCTCAAAACTTAACAAAACCATCAAAGAGAAAGCAAACCTCTTTGATCATATCAGACTTCCTAGAGGCCAAAGAAGCAGAAAGAAGCCTAGGCAAGCGATCAAACTCAGCAGCCTCAATGCGAGGAGGCCAATTCCGAGGGTTCTTATAGCATAAAAACACATGCCGATCATACAACTCCACTGACCCCACCAATGCATTTGCTCTAAAATCAGGCCTAAAGAACCCAAACTCAGAATCATTACCACCACCACCACCACCGCCATCATTGTAGCTGAGGATGCTGTTGCTGTCAGAGTTCTGGAAGCTTCCAGGAGCACTGTTTGTGGGGTCCACCTCAGAGGAGAGTGTCATTGGGGAGGTTGTTGGGTTTGAGTAGCTTATGGTTATGGCTTCTTCCTTCATGTTGATACTGTTGTTTGACATTGTTGTTGAGTTGTTAGATTTGGAGGAAAGTGAGAGTGTTGTGTGTTTGGAAGAGGGTTTTGTGAGTTGTGAGTGAGGGAGACAAGAAAGTGGAGTTATACTTACTTAATCTATCAGCCTTTGACTCAACTTTGAACACATTTACTTACTACTTTGAATTTGTAACACCTTTGGAGTACTCTACTTGATTATGAGGTTTTCATTATCCCATAACGGTTATAATCACATCATATGGCTGAATACAAAAATGTATGAGTTGATGGTCTTGTATCCTTTTGTCGATTAGGGTCATAAGGCGAGGGTTTATCTAGTTGACTTACCACGTCATCTAAAAGAGAAAGACGAGCTCTTATCGCTTTACGGTGATTTTGTATATGACGGTTACGTTGTGAGATAATCATCACTCCTTGGATAAGAATCTAAAGGTGTTTTATTGGTGATAAGTGTCGTTATTATAAGTTGTTCTATATTTATTTGTGATTTCACGGGATTTTGATAAAAGAAATGTGATTTTGTTTGATCTCACTTTTGTGATAACGGATTTGGCGAGTTACTTTTGGAGTATGTATGTAACTATGTAAGTATGTTTCACTTTGATTCATTGTAATTCTTAGAGAGGACGTCTTATGAGTAGCTTGGCCGCATATGATTAGGTTTAATGGCACTTGAGACTTGTCATCTCTTTTAGGATGAAAAAAAAACTTTGACTCATCGTATTGTTTAGGTTATTCATGTCATGTTCAGGTCGGCACCCGTAATCTTACCTGACAATTAAAGTTTCTTGTCGGATTGGTGTTAATCCAAGTACGTAAATGGGTCAAAATCCCTTGACCCAGATCTACTAACTTTGTGTTGGGTTTTGAGGTCGTATCATTTTTTGTTGGCCCTAGGTATAACCAAACAAGGTCTTAGACTCTAATTTCAAATGTCAATCTAGTTAGTATCCGTCAACGTCACAAGCTTCATGTTTCTTGCTCTTTGGTTTTAAGCAAGCTTAGTGTTACTAATTGCAATATCGTTTTTAAGTCTATATGTATTGGCTCAGAGAGCCATGTATGTTGTATGAACTCCACCAATGGGATTATGTAATCTCTAAGGACTTTACTTTTGTCAAAAAAAAAAAAAGTTAGCTTTTTCTTTGTTTTTGTTTGGATGAAAATGCAGTAAGTGACATATATATGTTCTTCTTCAAGGTATGATTTTGTGTTTTCCTTTTGTTGAAAGGTTATGGATTAATGTTGTATGTAATATCGTATACCTAATCAAGTCCACCACAAGCATAGGAGCAAAATCTTTCGAAAAGAATTTAAAGGAAGGAAATTTGTGGCTTACAAGCCTACAAAACCATGGTGACCAAATCATAACGGACAAGAAAACATCCATTTTTGTAGTAGTGGAACTTGTACGTGCTTGCATTATAATCCATGTTAAGGTAAGGGTTTCTTCTTTCCGACACTAATATACCAAGTTGTTAGAAGGTCATGTTGACCAGCTAATCACAGGAAAAAGGAGTGGCAAAAAGAAATGCAATTTAAGCTGACTATGTAATTCGATGATTCTAATTAAGCTTTAGATGAAATGTACTTGCATTGATTAACGAAAAATTCCAAGGTAATCGACAAAAATTAGTTGTCATGCCAAATATTATTTGCGACAACTTTGGTAGGCTAACGCGTGTACGGTGTACTAGACTACTATACTAGTCCGGTAGTCCCAAGCTAGTAATACTAGCATTTGACTACCTTTTCAATTATTTAATAATATTTCAGGGAACTTTCTTTTAGGATCAAAAAAATAATATTTCAGGGAACACATCATTATCAATGCCAATTATCATCCTAATTGTTGTTTAACGGTACCATTTTGCTAAATCGCACAAGAGAAGGCATCCAAAATCCAAATTACAAGTTTTCTAGTTACAAATTGAGGTTTTGGTGTGGGTTACATCAAACCGACTTTTTAGGGGTCAATTTTTCTTTACTCTTACCATGTGCAAAGAGTGACCAAGTATATCCATAATGTCTTTAGGAATATGATTTGAGAAATTCTAAAAATGTTTCGAAAAATGACTAAGCATACTTTAGGTATCTCTTGTAGTAAGATTAGAGCTTATATGAGCTTTTCCGCATGTTAAGGGGTTTATATATGTGTCACGAATAATAAAAGCATGTGCACTAGGAACAAAACCCATGATATAAACTATCATTTCCCACATTTTTGGTTCAAGAGGCCATCACCGGTCCATCATAAATCTTCAGAATTCTTCATTCCATTCTTGTCAATTTTCGGGCTCCAAACGGTTGTTTCGACATAGGTCAATATCCACTAAACGACCTTTCGAAGGTCAATATCGGATTTTTATAAACAAAGTCTCAAAAATGATCAAACATACCCCAAGTATCCCTAATAATATAATTGAAGCTTATTGAAACATTATTTTTCTGTAAAGACAAGTTTACTACATGTTTCACGAATAAAGTTGGCATGTGAACCTTTATATGTGCTATTATTTCTCACTTGTAGTGTCATGGGCCCTTAAATTTTAAGGATGCATCCTATCAATTTTTATCAATATACTCCATATAAATAAGCACACACCTAGTGTCTCAAGTCGTGTGATTAGATGCATTTAGTAGAATGACCTTTCCAGAGTAAATTTTTTATTTTTCCAAAAAAGTGCCAAAAGCGACCATTAATTATCATATAAACGAAGTTGAGAACTTGATTTATTTTTAAATTAATTTGAAGAAATTTCGCCTTTTTAAGGGTAAGATGGTTGTAACCTTGTAAGGAGTTACCTCTCCTTGGACGTTGGAGCTTTGCTCCTCGCAAGGTTCATGAAGCTTTGCTCTTCTGCAATTTAATGAATAAATGGGGTTATATAGGCATAAATTTGGTGAGAGGTATAAAAGTGGAAGAAAAGTAATGTGTCTTATATGTGACAATCACATATTGTCGCTCTAACATAACTCTAGTAGGCATTTGGCCATTTCGGTCCGTTCACTTGGACAAACATTGTAGCATATAGCCTACACTAATTCAAGCAATTTATCCAGAAAGGTGGTCCTATACAGAATTCATTTTTCTGGTTTCCATTTCCATACCCTCCTCACACACCCTACCCACATGCACAAATGATATATGTCACAAAAAAGTTCAGTTCCTAACAAAATATACACATAAGAGATGCTTCCTTTGCCAGGAAGGCAGAAAATTTCGCACGGCAAACCCAGTTATCGCGAACCATCAGCAAGAATTCAGTTCTCACCAGGGAGATAAGATGGTGATGAGCCTTCTGCCTGAGTTTTCTTCTTGTGAAATATGCCACTTAGACTAGGCAATAAGACTTTCTTCGACATTGATGTCCTCTGTTTATCCAACTTCCTGACTCCATTGGGTCTCCCTGATGCATCTGGAATTTGATACTTGTAATCCGTAGGCCCTGACTTGGGCGGCATTAGGTGCGTCTGTGCCTGAGTTGGCGCCTGTACCCTTGCTTGTACTTGTGTCTCTGCCAGGATGCGTGAAGCAGCTTCAGCTGCTTTCTTTTGCTCCCTCTCTCTCCACCGTCGTAGCTCTCCCTCCACAGCCTTCTTGGCTGCCTCGGCCATTTCCGCCTTCTTCAAGGCTTCCTCTGTGGCAGCCTTCATATCCAAAATTTCCTTCTGAGCAGCTTCAAATCTCTGGAGGGACTCATTTTCACTCGCCTTCACAGCTTCCACTTGCGCAATTGCAGCTGCCACCTTCATCTCTGCAAGCTTCTCTGATTCCTCTGCCTTCCTACTCAAGGCCTCAAACTCATCCTTAGAAATTGTGATTTTGGCACCTGATTCTGAGGTAGAAGAACGAGCAGCATCTGTTCTCTCAGACAAGACCTGGATTTGTTCAAGGGCCCTCATCTCTGCCGCTTTTGCTTCCTCGGCTTCTTGAAGTCGTAGTTTTAACTTCTGTTCAGCTTCTTCCAGAGAGATCCGGGTCATTTCAGAAATTTTTTTCAGCTCTTCAGCCTTTATCTTTAACTCTTCTGCTTCATGTCTAGCATTTTCTGACTCTGCTGCTAATTGGTTTACTGTTGCAACCATTTCATCGGAGGCACCGCTAGCTTTCGCTTCTCCTTCAAGGGAAGCCTCAAGCTCAGACTTGCATTTCCGAAGCTTAACATGTAGATTCCCAGCGAGGGATTCTGTCTCTGCTTCTTTCTCTTTCAGTTCCGCATGCTCTTTTCTCAAATCTTCTAGTTCCTGTTTGAGAGAATCTACCAGGCTTTGAAGGGTGTTTCCCTCTTCCAATACCTTTTGTAGGGATTCTTTAGCTCCATCCAGTTCCGAAGTTACTGTTTTCACAGAATCCAAATCTGATGCCTTAGCATCCTCTACTTCCTTTCTTAAAGCCTCAATTTCACTCATTGCTTCAGCTAGCTGAGCCTCGAGCTTTTTCGCAACTTCGGGATCAAACTCTTTCTTCATAAGCTGCAACTTCTTTGCAGACTCTTCCAATCTAGTTTTGTAAGACTGTCTCTCCACGTCTTTTCCATCAATTATCTTTGCTTGGTCCTGCTGTGCTTGGAGTGCAGCCTGCCTCACTTGCTCGATTATTTCTTTCAAAGAAGAAATTTCTTTTGAAATTTCGGAGGCTCGTTCCACATTCGCTTTTGCAGCAAACTCAGCTTCAGCAGTTTGCTTGGTGGCAGAAGCTGTGGCCTCCACAGATGTGTCAAAATCCTGACGAATTTTAGCTAGTTCTAGCTTTGCAGCATTTAATTCTGAGAGAACAGCTGTGTACTCTTCTCTTCTATCACCGGAATCATCTTTGTGAAAACCGTTGGTCACAGCAAGCTCACCACTGTTTGCAACTTCAAGCTGCTTTGCGTGATTATTAGCAGCTTCTCTTGCTTGAGCTGCAGCTTCTTTGGACTCATTTAAGACTTTAATCTTCTGCGATAAATTTTCCACTGTCCTCTTAGCTTTTTCAAGTTCGACGAGTGCTTCAGCTTTGGTGCCCTCAGCATTCTTTAGCTGCTCCTTTAACTTGTCCACCTCCTTCTGGGCCAGGTGAAGTTTCGTCTCTTTAACCAGAACTCTCTGCAACAACATAAAGCCTGATGATTAACATAACCCATTATAAAAATAGAAATTATTTGTCAGGCAGAGTCCAGGCTTAATAATAGAAATCATGTCTCGAGAATCAGAAATAAAAATCTTACTCTAATCGGCACCAAAAGTACAAAAAAAACATATTTTATGATATGAACCCAATCTAACATCGGAATGACTATACTTGAGAACTCAGACCTGGCAAACAGGTCATTTGGCCCGGGTTCAGGCCAGGTCACATTTAGGTTCACTTATATCTTCACTCAAGTTTGGTTACGACCATTCAGACATCAAATTCGGGTTTCCCATCAATTAGGTTATTCTTTAAATTAATTTTTTTTTTTTTACGAGGGTGGGGGGATGGGGATGTAAAGTACACCCAGAAGGTACATAGAAGTTACTCATACAGTTTCTGTTAAGGACTGGTCCTATCTCTTCCCCTCTCCTCATCCCTGAAAAAAAGTTTTCCTTCCTCTGCTGCTCCCCCTGGATGAAGGAAATGAGGAACACATCTGAAGGCCCCACAATCCACAAGGCTGTATTCATTCAAGTCATGCCAAGTCGATGGAGGGGGATAAATGATGTGTGCAACTTAAGCTATCCATCTCTTCTAGTTCATGGGCTCACTATGAGAATGTTTTCATCCAAAAGCAAGATAGAAAGTACATTGTAGTTAACTATGACAAACCTCCGCAGAATGTGGATTTGCCTTCTTAGTTGTAGGCTTTTCTCCAGAGAACGCAACCTCACCAAATAAGTTGACAGCATCTTTCACAGACTGAAACGGTGCCCTTGTATCTATCTCTCCTACCTCAACCTTAGGAGAACTCGTATTTTTCGGCCTCCCAGTGGTGTGCACCATATTGAACAGTCAGTCTTCAAAATATGCTGCAGCACGGAAAATCTAATAATTCAAAATACGACGTAGACAAGGTTTACAAAGAACTGACAACAGCACAATCACAGAGTTATCAAACAAATTGGGAAGGCATTTGGGTTTTTACAAGGCTCAGCCATTGTCATAGTGCTCTGCCTTTGAATCACAGGAAAAGAACATGCCTCAGAAGTAGGCACTTCATATGTACCTTAGAATGTGACAACTTAAAACCAACATCAAGACATAATTTCTGCCTAAGGAAAATAAGAGTTAAAAGCGCTCATCAAAATTGAAATCAACATCTACGCCTCTTATTTAGATATGATTCTTCATAATTAAACAATTGACATTGCAGTCGGATAAAATAGGGGTTATCTTATCAGAAATGTAGAGTAATTTTATATGGCCTTCACGCCAACCTTCTAGTGGAACAAGAATCGTCTCATTTAGTACAAGGTAAAGCCTATTTGCCTCTTTGTCAATGATCAACCTCCTTCCTTTCATTGCATATTTCCTACTTATAATCTCAAGAAAGATGGAAGAGTACTTTCAGACACAAGCATACACCAGTTTTAGGTTGGAAAGGACCATGACTATTGGGACCATCATAAGTAATTAAGACATAATAAGGGTATTAAAAGGATTCAAAATAAGGTATAGAAGTTCAACATGATAGATAACAATTCAACACAAAAGAATTACAAAAATAATGGATCAGCTTAACAATTTTTAAACAGCTAAGAGTGCAGGCTGGCAACACATATTCAAACCATGAGTGCTTCCCATATAAGTTTAGTTGAAGAAATAGTATCCCACCCCACCCCCCACCTCTCTAATTTCTTCCACTCCATTATAAATGCTAATAAAGTTGCAGGCATTAACACCTCATGTTTGACACAGCTCTCTTTCACTTACTAAAATATAATATAACTTTGACAAAGCAAGCCTGACAGCCACATCAAGAACTGAAAGCCTCAATAATTGAGGCCAAAAGTGAGGGGGACAAGTGAGTTGAAGGGAAAGGGCTGTCGTAATCTCGTCCTCATGAAAACCCGTCCTTTGAGTGAATAAATGCAAACAACACACAGATTATACTCTATCGTAATCCCTCAAAATCATTAAACCTTCTGTCACATATGGTGAAACTGAAAAATTGCACATGAGGAGAAGGAGAAGCTCCATCCCAGCACAAGGTAAGGTACTCTACAACGACGACAACCAACACTATCACTATCAACGAGGTCCACGCAACTATACACCTAAGCATTCGACACTATCAAAAATACTATTGTCGAAAATTATACATACATAGCTAATGTCATAAGACACCCATACAAACTCAAAATCATCACCCAACAAACCAAAATGAATTTACTTTTTTGTATACATACAAACATATACACCATCATTGTACCAAAAAAAAAAAAAAACATATATACACCATCATGATACACATATCATACAAATATCACACACAAAAGTCTGTATCACCACACTTTTAATCATTATGGAAAACTAAAAGAAACAAAAAAGACCACCCCACCCCCTTTATTCTAAAGCAAAGCTATAATTACCCTTTCCAATCATGGCATGAAGTTTCCATGAAATAACAAAACTTTACAAATTCCACAAATGATTTCAATAACTACAAACAGTCAAAATATAGAAAATTCAGCCAGCAATAATAATCAACAGCAAAATTCAATAATCATGAAAACTACTGTTACACCACTCCTCTCACCTACCATATAAATCATCAAAAAGCCAAAAGAAACATCAACATCAATCAATATATCAATGAAAAAGAGAGGGAAAAGTCACAAACCTGAAAGTATGAAAAACCCTAAAAAGATAACCCAAAAGAACCCTAAAATTCAAAACTTCCTTGATCAAACCCTGTGACGATCACCAAAAGCCATGAAAATAAAAACCCAGAAATCACTCCAACAACCCTCAAAAACCCAGAAAGGTTTAACCTTTAAACAAACCCAGATAAGAAAAAGGGTGTATGATTGATTTAAAGCAGTGGGTGTTAAGAAATATGGCTACTATTTAATCAGAAAGTTGTTTATATTTGAAAAAGGTGGGAAATTTATGTGTAGTATGGAGTTATATGAGTGAAATGAATAACATTTGGGGGGTTAAAGAATGGAGAAAGGGGAATTAATGGAGATTTGAAAGTGGGAAAAAAGGTGAGAAAATGTGTAAGTCCAAAACAGGGGAGGAGAGAGAAAGAGAGAGGGGGGACAAAGGTGAGGAGAGAGAGTGAGTTTGGAGATTGCTTGTCTCTTGTTTTTAACTTAACTAAACAAACAAACACACCTGACTTGGCTTCACTTCACTATTATCATGTGATTACACTTTACTGTCCTTTTTCTTCATGGTTTTAACTTTTGACGATAGGTTAATTATTGGGATATTTCCTTATGTCACCCTGAGCTTTTGAGTTTTTCTTAAAATCACCCTTATTTGGCCCTTTTTTTTATGTCACCCTGAGGTCTGTGATTTTGGTATTTATTGGGTTATATTGGATGAAAAACTAACACCGTTAGCTTTTTTCTAACTAATTATTGTTTAGAAATAAAAGTTGATATATATCAAATAAAAAAAAAATTATTGAAAGTTAACCCAAAA
>CAAKMY010041211.1:0-43833 GCA_901111285.1 Corrigiola litoralis
TGATGTCATTCCAATTGGTCATGTTAAACCATGTTGTCCTGTGTAATGGTCATGTCCAACCATGTTGTCCCGTTATCTTGTAACAGCGTGGCTTAGTTGTCCTATGTTGGATTTTATCCCCGAACAATATGGCTGCTTGGTTTCCACCGATCTTACAAGCATCTGATTTATTCGCAGCTGGCTAGACATCTTCTAGTATGCGATCTGCAAAAAAGAACAGTAAAGGTGGTCTGTAGACTCCCAGAGGACGGGGCTACTCCTAGTCAGTTCTGGCTTGTCCACCCATGGTGGCCAACACCCCTTGTAAGATAAGTAGTTCACAGAAGCAATATAATTCGTACTAATTATGTTGAACATTCTGATCATGTTCAAATGCTTGATTGAAGAGGACAATGACATAAGTCCTCGCCATTTGTCCACAGAACTTCATGTTATTTCTCGTGTAGTACAAATTACTACCAAACGTGTAAAGGTTTTAATTTTAATTTTTAACATCAAGTTCTAAAATTTCTTGCTTGCACTAGTATCAGATTGTGTTAAAAATCAACGACAATGTCCCATGATTTAGTCTATTTTGACATAATATTAGCTTAGAGGCGCCAACCTTTTAAGCAATATAAAAAAAATTCCAGTCACATATCACATGTTCAGTACAGAAAACCAATCGATACAAAACAACATATGCAACAATGTTTAATTAATAACCCCAACAAAATATGCTCAATTGAAATTTCCTACTTTGCCAATCCTTAGATAAATAGGAAACTTAACTACCTTTTCACTACCCTCATCTCCATGATTCCATGCATGCTTGAATTTCTCCAATATTTCATCAGTTAACAACTCCACACCTTTCTCCTTAGCAGTAATATAAGCTGACCAAGACCTTATACACGTAACATAATTTTCTAAATTCATGACCTTTTCAGCCTTGAACTCAAATGGGCCAGTATGATTCAACCCATCCACGGGCTCAAATGGGAAATAAATCTCAGCATACTTTTTGTCCACAATTTTTCGGGCCTCCTCCCAATATGGGTCCGAATCTATTCGATAAAATGGCCCAAAAACTGCATCCACTTTGTCATCAACCTCAGGAGTGGTGTAGCACCAGGCTGCTATGACCCCATTGGGCTTCTTCAGGACGTATTTGACGTTGTCGTAGAATTTAGGGAGGTCAAACCAGTGCATTGCTTGGGCTATAGTAACCAAGTCCACAGTTGATTGAGCTGCTACATTTTGTTGGAGTTCATTAGTGGACATGATGGGTTGAGTTTGATGGTACTTGACATTAGGGAGTTTTGGAGCATAGTCTAGCTGCTTTTGGCTTGTGTCTGTGCCTACCAAATTCTTGTAGGTAGTTGCCAACTGAAAGAAAACATTGATAACAAAAACGTGATTAAGATAGTCTTTTTGTAAATCATGTTAATATAGGAGCACGAAAACATGTAGAATTTGAATACAAAATTTTGATCTACTAGTCTCAACTCACATGTAATGGGAACATCGCGATATAATTTTCCACTTTGACTATAGGAGGCATAAAGGTCAATAAAACGATAACAAAATGAATAAATAGATACGAATTTCGAACTATGATTTAACATAAATACCAACTTAAATTTTTGCCACAAGACCAACATTTCAGCAGATCATAATCCCCACATATTGAAATTTGTTTGGTATAAATGTATGATTTCGCCGGAAATTTTACAAATATCAAACTATCAACAATCCTTATTAACAATGTGATCACACAAATTCTCAAAGAACAATAGATATCCCATGTAAATTCACTGGTCCACTTATACTCTACTATAAATGCAAATGCATTGACATTCATTCACGTAGGAAAATAAACTAATAAAAGAACTAACTCAAGTGGTTAGAGCTCTTTTGATGGTTGGACGCACATTTCAGACAAAAAAACGTAGGAAAATGAACTGAAAATCAGAAAAATGATGGAAAACATACAGGAGGAATAGCCTGGCCACTTCCGGTGCCAACATCCCAAACAAGGTCATGGCAAGGTGTTTTGGAGGCAATGAATTGAAAGAGCTCAAGTGGGTAAGTTGGCCTCGTTTCAGCGTACACTTTCGCCTGCTTAATAAATAACTGCGCCATTTTCTGCTAGCTCTTGTGTTTGCGTTACGTTTCTTTTATCTAATAATTTGATTATTAGATTGTCTTTCCTTTCCTTTACACCAAAATAAAAAAATAATAATAATTTGATGATTAGATGAAGTCTTGTGCCTTGGTGATCTTATAGGAAAGGTAGAAAAGGAGAATTTGTTCTGTTCGAGTTCTGGTCGTCGTATGCTAAAGATGAGGTAGAAAATTAGCTCTTGGCATCGTGCGATCATGCATGATGTATATATTCTCACGCAACTCATGTCATTTGCTTGGTGACTTGGTCAGCAAGAACTAGGAAAGAAATGTGGCAAATCGATGGCAACTTGAAATCGGTGGACTGGTAGACTTTGACTACAGCGTCACCAGGCCTGATTCTACTCTTTTGACTTCGCTTCCTATGGTAGAGAACTAGAGACTAGAGAGCAATGTTGCTTCGAACTCGGTTAAATTTTGAATCAAATTTATCAGAATTGAAGTGTATTGACTGAATTGAATTGATAGTTTTGTGATATTTGATGTCATTAATTTATAAGTTTCTAATAAATTATTTGAGCAACTAAACTAAAATTGCCAAAATTAAACAAGTGAATTGAACAAAAATAAACTAATAAACTAATAAACTGAACTAAACTAAATAAACTTAACTGAACTAGTGAGCTGAATTTAAGTAGTGACCTCGATTTAATGAAACTAGTGATCTAAACTGAACTAATGGGTTTAATAGAATTGAACTAATAAGTCGAGTTGAATATATTAGTGAGTCAACCTGAAAAAAATGAACTAAACTAAATTAATAAGGTGAACTAAACTAGTGAATCTGAACCAGTAAAATAGATTGAACTCATAAACTTAATAGTGAATTGGACTAAACTATTAATGTGAATTGAAAAATTAAACAAGTGAACCATTGAGTTGAATTGAATTGGCCTAGTGGCTAAACTAAACTTTATTATTGAGTTGAACTTAACTTTAGTCAAGTGAACTAAAATAGTGAATAAAACTAGCAATTTAAACTAAAGTAACTAGTAAGCTAGACCAAACTACACTAAATTAATAAACTGAACCAAACTGAAAAATGAGCTAAACTAAACTAATTCTAACACTTTCTTCAAGACTTTCGTTCATGGGACTAAACTAAATAACGACTACGACTTGCCACATTATAGAAAAAGCTTATTAATTTGCTTATGAGCACTAATTAAATCTACTCCTAAGGAGTTGTTCTAACTTAACTAGAAGTTTTAAGTTCGGGACCCTAGAAATTTATAAAACTTATGAGAAACAACTTCGCCGGTCTAATGGTTCCATCCGGATCAAATTCGAACTCCACCAAATTCTAAAAACCAAAAAATGAAAAAGCTTAATTATTTTATTTGATGATTATAGAAGGTTTTCCCTTTTTGTTTTGGTGTAAATGACTATAGAAGTACTGTATTGCGATAGAGCCAGGACTCCAGGAGGCACAACAAACAAGTTCAGCCCATGGACACTCCCTTTCAGTTACCCATGACTTGTCAACAACTACCCACTTAAGATTAACTTCTACTCAACAGTAAAAACACTTAAAAAATGTAAACTCATACTTACCCTACAACATAATCACTCTTTATATAAAGAGTTGTTAATACTCACGTGACCAGCAAACTAAACAAAAACGTACAGACGACATGGCAATAATCCCAAGTGACACGTTCAAAGTAGGCTTCATTGGGGCAGGCAAAATGGCTGAAAGCATTGCTAAAGGAGTTGTTAATTCCGGAGTTTTGCCTCCTAACAGGATTCGAACCGCTCACCTGGGCACTCAACGTCGTAGTGCTTTTGAGTCTTTTGGTGTGTCTGTCCTTGATACTAATCAGCAGGTACCTTAAATATGTATTTGGCACGTGTGTTGTTTGCCATTATGTTGAATATAATAATGGTTTCTATGTGTTGGGATAGTGGGAAAGTGAGGACTTTGGTCCCACGTGTTTTTTTCGAGTTTGGTATTAGACGAGTTTAAAGTGGTCATTGTCCCGAATACGAGGACTTGAACTTAAGACAACACACAACTATGTTGAAGTGTTGAACTTCCCATCATTAGGCCAACATTACTCTTATTTAAGGGGTCATTGGACTTGTATGGCTTGAAGACTTGAAGTGATCACCTCTTTGAAGTGATCACCTATATAATAGTGTAAATGAAAAGTGACTACTTTAATCCAATTTGTGATCGCGTAGACTTGTCTTTGGTAATATTTTGTACAAAAAAAATAAGAAAGGTTTGTAATGCTGATATGGTGGGTAAAATGATTGTCTAAGGAGAAATTTTTGATATCGATGTGTTAGTGGAAAGTTCAAAGAAAACAAGAAAAGTCCGGAAATAATATAATAGTGCTGATGTGGGGTGCTTAATGATTGTGTGTGTAGAAATTAATTCTATTAATTATTGTGGTAGAAGTAAAGGAAAAACTTTGAGGACTTTGATCGTGAAAAGTTTAGAAAAATAAGAAAAGTTCGGGAAAAATATGAAAAGTGATGATATAGCTAGTAAAATGACCATGTGTATAATTTAATATTATTAATTAGTGTGTTAGAGGCAAGGGAATGAGGACTTTGATCATGAGAAAGTTTCGGAAAAATAAGAAAAGTTCGGGAAAAATATGAAAGTGATGATGTAGCTAGTAAAATGAATGTGTGTGTAATGTGTTAGAGGTAATGGAAACCTTTGAAGACTTCGATCGTGAAAAGTTTCGGAAAAATAAGAAAAGTTCGGGAAGAATATGAAAATTGATGATGCAGCTAGTAAAATGATAGTGTGTAGAAATTAACGATATTAATGTGTTATTTAGAGGTACTAGAAAAATTGAGGACTTTGGTGTTGAAATGTTTCGGAAAAACAAGAAAGTTCAAAAGATAGGAATATGCCTGTGTAGTGAGTAAACTACTCTAATATAGGACTGTGACATTGCTCTTATAAAGGTGATTGCCGCAGAAGTGTGTTGGTGTAAAGTGTGACGTTAATTTCCATGTTAAGAACTATATATGTATCTTCAATGAAGTAAAACTTTGATGTTTCCTTTTTTTCAAACAGGTGGTTGAAGAGTGCGACGTGGTTATATTCTCTGTGAAACCTCAAATTGGTAGTACTTCATCTCAGCTTTATATTGATGGTTGTTGATTCGTGTGTTTATTTCATGTTAATTGTGTTTTTAATGGAGTAGTAAGTTGATTATTTGTGTTTAATATGTGAAATTGATCGTGTTAAATGCGTGTCTACTAAGGCAAGGTTTGTGGACGTTTTTCTGAATTACTTGGTGGAGTTCTTATTGTGAATGCAACTGTTATTGAGATCAAGGTGTTTTACTTGATTAACAAGTGGTTTTCGTAGTTATTTTGGCTGATTTTAAGGTTTTTGATGGAAACGTGGTAAAGCTTGTAGCTGAGAGCCTGAGACTGAGACTACATCTTATGGTAGAAGAGTAAGCTCGGAGCACAGCTCAATTTAGAATTTGTTGGTGGTGAATTTGCCACCCACACATTTGTCCAATTGAGCCTAGAAAAGTTTTTAGCAGAGCCAACACTTATAATAGAAGAGTGAGAAGTTAAGAGCAAGGCTCAGTCTATGATATGCTGGTTGTAAGTATGCAAAAGCTATAACTTGAGCGTGCTTGAAAGAAAATATAGCATCTTCAGTGGCAGCCTCATTATTATGAAAATAACTCTCACTTGCAGTAGCCCTCACAGTAACATTTCCACCAAGAAGTTTCTAAATATGTTTCCAAATCTTCTCATGTTGACCTTTGACCTTGTGTAGCTAGTACACCACAGCGACCTGATCAATGTTCTTCAAAGCTTCTGGTTTCTGTTTAATGGTAGAATATGATGCAACATAGGGAATTTAGCAACCTCCTTCATTTATACTGACATCCCTTCATAGTACTGCTCTGCTAGCTTTGCCATGTGCATGTACTGTTGTTAGCTTAAGTTTTCATTTGGTGCTCTGATATTATGATGCTTTGAGCCGTCTGGAAAAAAAAAACATTTATCATCTCTCTTGTTTAACCTTTTTGTTTTTATTATCTTTTTACAGTTAAGGATGTAGTGTTACAGTTGAAACCAAAGCTTTCGAAGAATCAGCTATTGGTATCAGTGGTTGCAGGAACAAAATTGAAAGACTTACAGGTATACGTAAACTTGTATTTTTGGTGTATAATGTTTGCTTTAAATGTCTGATTGTATTTGCAGCTCTAAATACTGTCACGTACTGATTGGCAATGAGTAATGATTTAGTCTGTGTTTTATGTAGCAAAGGTTTTTGTTCTTACCATTTGGTTTGTGTAGATAAGGAAATTAGAGTTTTTAGTCTTTTTATATGAGCACTCATAGTAGTTTTGCCAAATAGAAATCTGTCTATTGACAAATTTGTTTTACACTTGTTTCTGACTGTGCCCTGTTCTATCGTTCTCAAGAGTTTCAACACTAGTTTAACAGTTGCCTACTTGCCTTTGCATCTTTTTGTAGGAATGGGCTGGACATAGTCGATTTATCAGAGTTATGCCAAATACTCCGGCCGCTGTTGGAATGGCTGCATCAGGTTCGGCTTGATGTCATGAATTAAATTTGCTACAATATCAAAGCCAGAAAATCAAAGACGAACTTTATCATTGCTTCCATTAGGTTTAATATCAGGATGATCAGATAGGGAATGGCCAGTAAGTAGAGGACCAAAATTTCAATGAGAAGAAAAATAGTTTACATAAATTATGCAATAGATTTTCCTCCAAAAGGGTCTTTTTTAGCAAGAGCATTATCCACCATATTTCTCCTACAGTGCAAAGATGTTTCACCTTTCAAGGCCAAGCATTCAAGCTATCAAGTTGAGAAACTTGAGAATTTTCATGTACCTGAATTCTTGCTGTGCATCTAGGAACAACTCTTTACTTTTATTCGGACTGTGTAGAACTGTCGGACATGTTAGAAGTATCTAGACACTTTTAGGTATTTAGGTCGCTTTCAAGGATCATACCCAAGTATCCAAGTCGGATACAGGTTTCCAACACGGGTATAATAAGGTAGAAAGGTTCCGAGGATTCCAAGCTATTCCTTAATTGCTGGGTACTTATGAAAGCAGGCCGTGAAGCAACAAGCCCTACATTTTTTTGAATCTTTCACCACAAAAGGTCTGAGAACTCAGTAGATTGCTTAGTCCTCAGTTGTTGACTCTTGATCTGTAAATTTCATGGTATAGCCATGTGTATGCTATATAATCAATTCATTTTTCTTCACTTCTGTCTGTTCTTTTAAAAATGTCTTTGGTTTAAATTTTTGGTGTAATGTACTATTGTTTGCATTTAAACACTTGTTTGTAATGTGGTGCCATTTTTCTTAGCGATTAGCTTGGGAGATACAGCGAGTGAAGAGGATGGTGAGCTGATATCAAGCTTATTTGGAGCAATCGGCAAGGTCTGGAGAGCTGATGAAAAATTATTTGATGCCATCACGGGTGTTAGGTGTGTTGGATCCTAAGCTTTTCAGCGTCCATGTTTGTGAAATGGAGTCAGTTTTTTCTCATGTTTAGTAGTCTGCTAATTAAACTTGGTTGTCCTTGTGATGTGTAGTGGAAGTGGACCAGCATATATATTTTTGGCTATAGAAGCCTTGGCTGATGGAGGAGTTGCTGCTGGTCTGCCACGAGATCTTGCAAAGGGTTTAGCTGCTCAAACTGTAAGTTTGTCGATTCTTAATTTCTTTTCTCTTCATGTTTCCGACGACCCTCCTTTTTCTGCTAGGTTATCATCTTATTACTTCTGGAATGAAAATTGACCTGTGTATTTTGTGAACTGCTCTGCTGCAGCATTTCTGCATTTGATTATTTGTTTGCTGCATGGGGTTTCCTTTAACCAACTGCCATAACCCTTATTTGTCTGTGTGTGGTTAAATGTTAATAATATATTCTTGGCCAGCTGATTTGATTTGCCTTTAGCTCCCCGGCTTGTCTACTCTAAACGGTCGACTAGCTACTTCTATTTTCTATATTTCAGACTCAAATTTTCCTCAGCTCCTATTAGCTAAGTAAGAACTAAAATTGTTGCTGATAGCCTGATATGGATTTGAATGGACGTACAGCTACGCTTGCTTGAGATTAATCGAAATAATACCGACAAACACTATCGAGAAATATTAATATCTTCTGTTAGACTTCCAGTGCTATTAAAATCGCAAGTAACAAAGCTCTAGTTTCAATGACTGGTGAGAACCTCTAGATCAAAAAGATTCAAAATTAAGAACCCAAGGTAGCAGAGAAATAACGAATGACCAGTTGACCACTGCAGGAGTCTTCCAGCTAATGTCTGAACCAAAATCCTTTAAGTACAGAGGATAAAAATTCACCAGGGAAGTTGTAAGGGCCACTGGGAGATATCAAATCAAGAACTTTAAACCTTAAGTTAGCTGAGATTCGTAGATCACTAGGATTTTGCAGATACTCAAAACCCAAAGAAAATGGACAGTCACAGTAAAAATGGGACAAGTAAATTAACTTGTATGGATTTATCCTCTTTCTATCCTCTTTTGTGAAAATTAGCTAAATAAGGTTAGATGATTATCATGCAGGTTCTGGGAGCAGCATCAATGGCTGTTAACAGTGGGAAACATCCTGCTGAGCTCAAAGATGACGTTGCATCGCCTGGAGGCACAACAATTGCTGGCATTCATGAGTTGGAGAAAGGTGGATTCCGTGGCACCTTGATTAATGCTGTAGTAGCAGCTGCAAAACGAGGCAAAGAACTTTCCCAAAAGTAAATATGTCAATGGAACTCCACTGATTGTTGCTCATAGTCACTAGTCAGACACAGGAAATCGCACAAGAGACAAGTAATGGAACTTATGGTCAGTTGTCCAGGTCAAGATGATACAAATTTGGCTATTCTTCTGGCCAAATTCTTGGAACCTTGTTTCTCCTCGAGCATTTGAGTTTCGCAATGCCAGCATGTTTCGGTTTTCTTTATAGCTAACCATATTAGTTTCACATCTCCCGAACAATCATATTAATTAGTTTCACAATAATACAAATATTTGATACCGCTGGGCGATTTTTCGTTGATGATGAAAAAAGGGACTTGATTTCTCTTGTGATTAATGAGTTGGCGTTGAATGGTTTTATTTCTCTTGTTCATAGACTATAGTCTTTGAGGGTAATATCACTTATACATATGAAAATCCTACAAAAGAATGATTGTATTTGTTATGAGGTTTTGTACAAAGAAATCTGTATTAGGTGATTATCAACAAATACACTCAAATATAATACTCCACGAGTATGTTTTTCACAAATTTTCCACGTTTATACTATTAAGTTGTATCTTATTGAAACCAATGTCGTTTTTCATTTTATTTTTCTTCCATTAAGTCTTATATGAGACCATCTATTTTAAGTTAAAAATTAGACCAGTTTCAAGTGATCATTATTCGGATTAAAGTGGTTACATTTTGTATACTGAAAATAGGAAGTGACCACTTTAACTTAATTTTAACTTAAAACTAACCAATTTTTCTTTATTTTTTGTGTTTTCCTTTTCCCATATGGAAATCTGTTCAGGATTCATTTTGCTTAATTTTCAGGTGCTTACACTTTTTTCTAGCCCTTTATGAGTGCTCAGGCATCTAACATCTGATCTTGAATATGATATGTGGCCATTTTGTGAATTACACCTGAAAAAAGCAGGAAATGAAATCCTCATTTCAAAAATGTAAGGCACTAAAGGCAAAAAGACTATCAAGTGAAAGCTCACAGCCAGCCACATAAAAAATTCCAGACTTCTGGCTTAAGGGGAGGATAAATTTTGTGTCTCTAACCTTTTGTCTTGTTAAAGGCATTGCTTCTAACAATTGAGGAGCTGTCATGTACTGTAATCCCAACGCTGTAATTATATATGTTTATAAGAAACCTGTGGGAAGTATGGACTTTGGATATAACTGTTTTCATAAAGTTTGGAAATGATGCTTCAAAATTCAAATAGATCATCATACAAATGGAAAGCCAATCTGTTCATCCGCTGGAAACTATAGGCCTACTGAATTGATGGTTGCATCCTACCTTCAAGAACTACTAATTTCCTAACCGAGAACAAGAATAACTCAGTAATAGCCCCCCTTACTCTAACTATGACGTCAGATGTTTAATTTTCATTAACCACATGATTTTATGTGCGTAGGTTGACCCTAGTGAATAGTGATCCAGGGTATAGATCCTAATACAGGTTCTTTATAGCTCATTATCACAAAATACTTGCTTGCCTCGCCATTGTAACAACAACAAAAAGAAAAGCATTTCGCTAATCATTTGCTTCATGCTTATTCTCTATCCATCTGGAGATGGTTGCATTATATGGCTGAAGACTTTGTTGCTTGTGGCTTCTCGTGTGGAATTTCTTTCATAAGAGTGATATCAACGAAAATGCATACATCATTTGAAGTAATCCATCCCCTTAACTATATATTCTATTGGAGTGAACATTGAGGTGCCCTTAATCAACATTGTTTTGTGTGTGTACACAACAAGTTACTCTTAAATCTCAATCTACCTTTGTATAGTTGCCAAGAATTCTGGAAGAATAGGGTTCTAGATCTTGTGGACGCAATATATACATTTAGTATTCAGAAAGCAACCTTCCTTTTGTGACATGGCTAGAACATATTTTTTATTCACAAAGCATTCGGCAAAGATAGTAGAAAATAGGTCCGTCTGACAAAAGTATACATAAATTATTCCAAGCTTCAACTATGAAAAAGAACTTATTATGATAAAAATGTGAGACACGTTGCCCACTTTAAGCAAATCATCAGTTCACCACTTGCTATAAAACCCTACATGTAGGTAGCACTATGTACGTAACATTGTAGCATATTACATGCATTAGCTACACAATGAAAATCGAAATTGAAGAGGAGTGCCTGAGTAAGCAACAATGGTTTGATAAGATATCACACAAAGCTCGAGAAATGGAGAAACAATGGAAGAAGATGCAAAAGGTGCCTGGGGTACTTAGGGTAAAGCAGCGAGAGCACTTCGAACCATTGTTGGTCTCCATTGGTCCGTACCACCATGGCAAAGATCATCTTAAGACGATGGAGAACTTGAAGCCACTGGTTGCAACAATCTTCCTGGGAAAGGACCGAATTAACGACGTTTTCAACACTTTTGAATCCAAGATTAAGAGTGCAAGGGTGATGGAGTATTATGAGTGGGAGATCCAGGAACCTGGAAATAGGTACGAACACAAATATGTATATCCTTGTAACCTTTGTCCCCATCTTTTAGATAGCCACAAATCGTCGAAAGAGAGTCTATTAACTTAAATATAGTCACCAATTGAGTAGAACTTTATAGCCATGAAATGATCACTTTCGTCTGATTTTAACTTAAGATTAGACATAATCTTACAAGATTTTCTATATTATATTAACTGAATGTACATATACTGCTCACCACAGGTCCACCCCTAATGATAATGAGTTAGCGGAGAAGGCAAAGGAGGACGAGTTCATCCGGATGATGTTTCTTGACGGGTGTTTTGTCCTTCATTTGATTCATTGTTATACGCATCAAGTGTTCGGAATTGAGTTGCACAGTTACAAGGCTTTCCTGCAGCAAGACCTGTTCCTTTTGGAGAACCAACTCCCATTCATTGTCCTTGAGACGCTCCTGTCAGTAGTTACTGATGAGGCCGGAAAGGAGCGGAGGCTCAAGGTGATTTATAAATACATCCAGGATAACACTGGAGCAAGAAAGCCACCTTCTGTAAAAAAATTCAGGGCTCTCTGGAGCCATGGTGGCATTGAAGGCGGGCAGCCTCTTCATCTGCTGCAGATGTTAAGAGCACAGCTGATCGGCAAGGAGCATGATCCAGGATCCCCCCATTCTTGGTTACGTCAGATCCTTCAAAGTGATAGTGCTTCAGCTTCCGAAGATCCGGAGGGTTGCACCGACGAATTGAGATGTGAGACTCGTTACTTCGTTCGTGGTGCAAAGGAACTAGATGATGTGGGGATCGTGATCAAGCCTAGTGAGGAAAGTACTCTGAAACAGGTTCATTTCGCTTCCTATAAACTCTTTAGTCAGCTCACCCTGCCTCCAATGGCAGTCGACGACACCACAAAGAGGAAGTATCTTAACTTGATAGCCTACGAAATGGGTCAATATCAGCATACTGATCAGAGTGCAACAATCACATCTTATATATGCTTTATGGATTCTCTTATAGACTCCCCTGAAGATGTAAGAATGCTGAGGCGAAAAGGCGTATTGAACAACTTCCTGGCCTCTGATGAAGCAGTTGCAGAACTGTTCAATACCATTGCACATGACTTGATACCTGATCATGTCTATGCAGAGGTTGAGTCTCACATACAACAACACTTCCGGAAGACATGGATGACATGGGTAGCTCAAATGACACATGACCACTTCAGCACACCTTGGACAGTTGTAGGTTTCCTTGCAGCAATCTTTGCAATCCTTTTGTCAGCCACTCAGACATACTTCACCATCTTTCCTCGATCCTCTGAGCCAAAGAAAGAGCCAAAGCCGACAATCAAACCCCGGCTAAGAAAGAAATTGATGGGATGATGGAACAGAAATGCTTGTTAGGAGAACGCTGGCCGGATGTCTCTCCATTGTTTCTCCATATATCTTTAACTTCACAACAGTTAATTACACTACATACAGAGTATCTCCGTCCTAATAGTGGTCAAATAATCCTCTGGCAATGTTTACATTTGGTCCCTCTCGTCTGGGAGAGAAGGGATCAAAGTATCAAACCCATGACCCCTCGTCTGGGAGATGGGGGTTTTCAGCACCACTGTGCTGCCCCTCTATTCTTATGTTTACATTTGATTTCGTTCGGTGTACTATATGCGCAATGATAATAATTAATTTTGTCATTGTCGAGTTTGTTAATTTTGTACACACTCTCAGCATTTATAAGTTTGCAAGCTTATGATCAGCTCATGCCAAAAAAATAACAATGTTAAGCTATTGGAGCCCAAACTTCATTATATAACTCGAAAAGATAACAAAAATTTCCAACCAAATAGTATAGATGTTTGTATTGATTGTGTGGTTAAGCTTAGTTAAAGATATGCTAATTTTTTTCATAACGAAGTGCTCAACATATAAGAACCTATTTTTGGCTGGATGAGTGAGGAAATTAAACCACTTTTAACGCCATGGTTCACTGTTTTTTCACACGAAGTACAAGAACTAGTGAATAGTGACCCATGGACGGATCCAAAATTTGAAAATTGGAATAGCGAAATTGTATATTTCTACCATTTTTTCTACTTTTACCCTTACCATTTTCTACTATGTCTCTAACATTTTCTACCAATCTCAAAAAAGTTTGGACTAGCATATGATTCCTCATGCTTACTAACTACTCATATGCCCCTGCCAACGCCGTATTGAGCTACTGTAAATTTTGTACATTAAGTCACAGGTTCGCCAATGTGCCTCATAAGTCATACACACACACAGGATTACTAAGAAGTAATTATCTGTGTGCAGATTGTGAATTCCACCAGTATCTGTGTGCAGGAACTTTGTGCGCGGTTAACTAAGGACTGCACTTTCATCTTTACATTTTGCTCTCCATAATTCCATAAATAAGGACCTTCCCGGTAAAAATGTGAGCTAATGAAAAAATTCAAATGAGTTTTCAAAATTTGATCTGAATTTTAAAACTGTGTAATTGTTTTCAAATTTTTGAAATTCATTTTTTTAAAAGCTTGCACATTCGGGAAATCATATATCTAACGATAACTTATGATCAGACAACCGGACATGAGTGTTACTAATATGTCAGGTAGAAAAAACAAACTCTGGAAAATTTGAGTACAGCTTTTTCCTTCTGTACAGACATTCCTGTTATGTAGTCAAAGTTGCATATAGATGTAAGCTCTATTGTGGTTTCTTATATTGATTTTAGTCATTCCACATTTTCTATTTATTCTGCAAAAGATATATGACTTCAGAGAGTACTGTAACATCCAACATCTGATGTTCGTACCAAGCATTGTCATACATAGCCACAATTGTAATGAGTTGCCGAACTGATGTTGGTGCAGATCAGAGAAAGTGCAGTCTGGGTAAGAAAAAATGGAATAAATTCATCACAGATGAAAGTCGTAAAATGCAAGAGCAGGCGCAGTGGCTGCAGAGCACGTGTCTGCTTAAGAGGGAGCCATGGCTGCTGAGAAGTCTGATGAGTTGAAGGAGCAATTTGAACCTATGTTGGTCTCCATTGGTCCTTATCACCATGGGACTAGTAAGCTAGAGCGAATGGAGAAGTTGAAGCCAGTGATTGTAGAGCAGTTTCTGAAAGGGAAAGCAGTGGACATGGTATTTGACATATTTGAATCTGAGATGCTAAATAAGGGTGTGATGATGTACTATGAAAAAGATGAGCTATTAAACATCAAAGGAGAGGATTACTTCATCCGAATGATATTCCTCGATGGGTGTTTCGTGCTTCACTTCATTGATTGCTGTTACTCCCATGTAGAACAGTGGGAAGGTGAGCTATACACTTACAAGGCTTTCTTGAACCAAGATCTGTTGTTGATGGAGAACCAACTCCCTTTTGTTGTGCTTGAGGTGCTCATGTCACAATTCGAGGAAGATGATATGAAGAAGAAGCTCGAGAGGATTCATGCATTTACACGGATGAACAGCGGTGCATTGAAGCCACCATTGCTGGGTGTGAGCGTCACAAAATCTTTGGGGCTCCTGGGAGATTCTAAAGAAAAATCACCTCTTCATCTGCTGGAGCTTCTAAAATTACACCTTATTGGTCCCAAGGAAGAGACACAGAGTCGTTATGGTCATCTAAGTCATAATGATAATCATCATCCTGATTCTAAAGAATTGAGAAACTGGACATAGAACTTTGTTAGGGGTGCAAAGGAATTGAAGGAGGTAGGTATCCATATTAAGCCTAGCGAAACGAGTAGTCTAAGCAGGTTCACTTCACTTCCTTTGTCTTCTATAGTGAGCTTACTCTACCTTCTATGACAGTAGATTACTTCACAAAGAGAAAGTTCCTGAACCTGATAGCCTATGAAATGAGTCAAAATGGAGAACCGGAAACTGAGGTCATATCTTATGTATGTTTCATGGATTCACTTATAGACTCGCCAGAAGACGTAAAATTACTGAGGAACGCTAGTATACTCAATCACTACCTGGCCTGTGACGATGATGTTGCTATGCTGTTCAATACTATAGCCCATGACTTGGTACCTGATCGAGTCTATGCAGATGTCCAGCGTCACATACAAAACCACTACCAGAAGGAATGGAAGCCATGGATGGCTCATGTGACGAATGAGCATTTCAGCACACCGTGGACTGTGGTGGCTTTTATTGGAGCTGTCTTTGCGATCCTAATGAGTCTCGTTCAGACGTACTTTGCAGCCTTTCCTCAGAATCAGACCAGCTCAACTGCCAAACTTGACCGTAGATTACGCGGATTCAGGCATCGGACAAGAAAACAATTGCATGATTGATAGTAATAAACGTTGATAGCTGTGAATCGCTAGAAACATGTAAAGTGTATAGCTAACTCGATAACAAAAATTTCATAAAGGGACTGGAGCCTAATTACTAGTTCAGTCTCTAATTTCCTAGACGTATACAGTCATAGTATATCCGTCTGTCTTGATGGTGATTGAATAACCTACTAGGGCCATATTCTGCAATTTAGTTTGGTCTATACACAATAATTTGTTAGCTTTGTTTAGTGTGTTAAAAGATGGATTTGACAGATTCTTTCACAATTGTCCACAATATCAGTGCACTGCTTGCAACATAGGTATCTGAAGTGGGAACCAATAAACTTCACATTCTCGATTGCATAAGACACTCATGTCCACAGCTTGGACTGATAGTAAACAATACATTATCAACAGAATCTTCAGTTGGGTAGATTGGTAGAAGGGAACTCTTACGTCGAAGTTCTAAGTGTTAAGAGGCAAGATCTTCTATCAGCTTATATCACAGTCAGGCAATTACACAGATGTCAACAAAGTGTAAATCATCACATCTAAGGGAAATCGAATGAATTCAAAAGTAAAAGACAGAACATGTATTATACTACTCTGTAAAAGGGATGCATGTATAAGAAGCTACGTACACAGCCAGGAGATTGCACTGTACTAATTCACGATTTATACAATTACAAGCTGAAGTACATGATCTGGAATTCTGGATGCACAAACACAGATGGCATCAACAGACCAAAATATATCAATCCCTATCCTTAACTAAGTTGTTAATCATATTTATTAGAGGAAGAGTGCCTTTTGCCATTATTTCTAGCCTAGAAGAGTTAGAGGCATGACCAAAAAGCGAGAGCCCGAAAACTAAAAGTTCTGGAAGGAATAGCCGAGAAGACAAGAATCCATGCCAATAACGCGGTTCTAGATCAAAAAAAGCATCAAAAAACTTTCTTGTGCCAGGTAAATCGAGTTTGAGCAGAATATCCATACCAAAGCAGAAAAACTCCCTTTGCCGTCTCCTGTCTATGGGCCATAAATCCTTCCACACTCCTGCTGATAATTCACTCCCTGAACGACTGCTTTCTGAACCAAGGTACTGGACGATAGAACTGGCAACAATTGGAGCTGCTGCCAGAGTCCTCGCCACCATATAGCCAGTAGATGGATGCACCATTCCAGCTGTACCGCCAATCCCCACAACTCTTTGGGGGATCACCGGAAGGGGTCCACCCATAGGGATCACGCAACGTTCATCTTCTTCAATGCTTGTCACCCTTATACCAAGGTGCTTCAGTCGAGCCTCCATTCTCTGCTGAATGTCTTCCATACGCACTCCAGGCCGAGCAACCAGAGAAGTTTCCTCCAGGAATATCCTATTAGAAGAAAAAGGCATAGCATACAGGAAGGTCGGAATCTTGCCATTCCTCTCCTTCAATTCCATATTATTGTCCAAATGTGAATCTCTCCAATCCATGAATAACATCTTATCCACATCAAAAGGATGACTCTCAACTTCAGCTACAATGCCATAAGCAACTTGGTACCCAGGGTTGTATGGCTTATCATACTGCACAAGACATCTCGAGAACCCTGTCGCATCCAACACCACAGAAGCCTGAATGGTAATACCATCATTACATATCAAAAGCGACTTCAATTCTTCGTGAATGACCTTAATGACCTTAGCCTGATAGAATTTCACCCCATTGGATATACACTTCTGCATCATTTTCGACTTCAACTGCTTCCTATTAACCCTTCCATACGGCCTATCGAGATCCTTCTTCAAACCCTCGTCAATATACACAACAGCCCCAGACCAAGTAGTGTCAAGGCAGTCAAGCAAATCCATGGACTCAAATTCATCCACCCAAACACCATAGTTATTAGGCCAGATCAACTTAGGCGACGGATCAATCGAGCAAACCGATAAACCGGCCTCCGATACTTGCTGCGCCACAGCAAGCCCAGCAGGGCCACCTCCCACAACAGCAAGGTCCACAACCATGCTCTTTGATGGATCATACAAAGGCAGCTCAAATTCAAGATTCTCCTTCTTAATCTCAGGAACAAGCTCCAAAAGTGTACTACTGCTAGCCTTCACACACCCACTTTTGCACCATTTTTTATGCTGTTTTCTGACATAATTCTGCTGATTCTTTAAAACTCCAACTTCATGCAATTTCTCAGAAAATCCATGTATTGGGTTCCAAAATTCAAGCTTATTATGAATCCTCAGCAAAGTACCCATTTTTCCAAAAATTCTCAACTGGGTACCCTCCAATTCTTCTAAATATTGCAGTATTGCAATAAAGTATCAATCTTGGAAAAAAAAAAAAATCAACTAACAAGCAAAAAAATCCTCATTTCACATATACAAGCAAATAAGAATTGAAAGATTGAAACTTTAAGTTAAAGGTGCAATCTTGCAAGAAGTTTATTACCAGTTATTGAAGATTAGGCCTTGAATTCATGCTTTAATTGTGGAAAGTGGATAATGATGGAGGAGTTTGCCACCATGAGAAGGTAGACAATAAATTGAATGAGTTGGGTGGTGGTGTGACAAAGGCACTTAGGAGCACAAGCAAGTGGATTTACTTGTCCATAAATACTTTAGAAATAGAAGTATTTTAGTGCTAAATAAAATATGAAAAATGTTATTTTTTTTTTGGTGAACAAAAATATGAATAATAATATTTTTGATGGAACAAAATATGAGAAACATGTAATTCCAAGGATCATTAAAGAATTTTGGATTTGAGTGGGGTCTTTTAGCATATTTGTGGTAGGTTTTTGTTTTTCCTCTAATTTGAATTAACTTTTTTGGTAAATAAAAATGGAACTCATAGTTAGTGAAATATGGATCCTAGATAAGAACCGTTAAAATATTTTTGAATTTTGGTGGGATCTTTTGGCATAATTGTAGTAGGTTCGTATTTTTCGTCCAATTTGAGTTTTTTTTTTTTTTTTTGGTCAAACAAAGTTGAAAAAAAGTATAATCAGACTCCAACGAAAGACAAAGTGTATTTTAATATGAGTTACGTAAGAAATTGTAAATATTGAGGTGTTGGAAAAGAGCTCTAGCTTTGATAAAAAGAAAAGGTCGAGAAGCAGTTTATTCTATTGCTAATTTTTTATGTGCAATTTGAATTGGTGGGGATAACATGACTCGAACTTATGACCTCTCGTATAAAAGACGAGGTTTAGCATCATCCATGACCGTAACTCGAAATGCATAAATTTTAACTTAGTTTTGGGACTACTTAGGAGAGAATGCCATCCCCCTTATTCCCCCTTCTTCCAAGAGTCTGATCCGTGTACACTGGGTTAAACCGAGATGGGTCCGGCCCGGTGAGAGTCCTCCTCACCTACCTAAAAAAAACTCTTACTTTTAGGTAGTTTTTATGACAATTTTGTGAAAAGGGGTCAAACACGTACTTTTGCGCGACCCTATGACAATCTGACTCCATCTACTCGACTTTGTGAAAAGTTTAAAGCTCAATTCTTCCATAACCTTAAAGAGACCCCATATTTTCATGAAAGTAGACCGAACGATACTATCTAAAATATGATATATCTTTGATTGAGTTGATTTAGGTTATAAAAAACTCGTCTAATTAATCATCTCTAAAATTTTGTGAGGCTTCTTAAGGAAAAAAATCAGTTGTAAAAGAGTGTAGAGTGATCCTACGTCTGGAGTAACTCGAGGACAAAGCAACCAAAAAGTGACAACATCCAACTAAACAAGTTGAGTTCAGTTAAACTTAAAACTCACCAAAAGTAGAGTAAAGTAACAAAACTAACTTTTATACCAACCACTTTACAAAAAGTACCCGAACACCAAACTAAACAGACCAGTTAAACTGAACAAACCAGTTAAAGTGAACAAACAATGGCTGGAACTTCAAGTACAACAACAACTGCAGATGAAGACTTCTCAGTGTTTGTGTTAGCATCAGACTTAGGAGTTGATGCCACACCCTTTTTACAAAACTCCACTGTTGATAATAATATTAATAGTAAAGAAGGAGATAATGTTTGGCATGATTGCCCTTCTTACTTTGCTGATGAGGATTTTTCTGATCTTGATGGTCGTGATTTCTTCCGTCTTCAGGGGGTTGATAAGGCTGGAAATCCTATATTTCGTATCATTGGAAAGTACTTTCCTGGTAATCCCTCTTTTTTGTTTTTGCTAATTTGTTTTTTTTTTTTTTGTGGTTTTGAGGGGGTTAGAATTTGTGGGTTTTGAGGTTTATTGTGATTGAGTTGATTATTGGTGTGATTTGGGAAGATGGTTTACTGGTTTATGCTGATTAGCGTTACTAAAAGTGTGTGTTAAGAAGCTTATTTTGTGGTTTAATTCAGTATGATTGTTTTTCTGCAATTTTTTGCTCTTCTGATGACATGAGCATATATTACCTGGTAAGTCTACTTTATGTTCTTGTTGAATTTGATTTTTTTTGGTTTTATGTCTGTTTTGAGGGTTTTAGAATTTGTGGGCTTTGAGCTTTATTGTGAATTTGTGATTTAGTTGGTTATTGATGTGATTTGGGGGGATGGGTTGCTAATGTGCTCTAGTTTATGCTAATTAGTGATATTAATGATTGGTTGCAAGTGTGTGTTTACAAGCTTATTTAGTGGTTAATTCCATTGTGATTGTTTGTTTTCTGCAATTTTTTGCTCTTGATTGATCAGAGTTACTTTGATTAAGCTGATGATCGGTATAGTTATGCTGATTAGTGTTACTATTGGATATCAAGTGGTTGAAAGGTTGAAAAAGTGTGCTAAAAGCTTATATAGTGGTTAATTTCATTAAATTATTTGTAAGAGTTTATTATCATATTAAGGGGTTTATAAGTTGTGGTTTTTGAGGTTTATGATGATTTCGGTTGATTATTGGTGTGATTTGGGAAGATGATTGCTGCTATGTTGCTCTAGTTTATGCTGATTAGTGATTAGTGATACTAGTCAGAGGTTGAAAGTGTGTGTTTACAAGCTTATTTAGTAGGTTATGATTGGTTGTTAGTTGAAGGGGTTTTGATTTGAGTGTTTAGAATTTGTGGGTTTTGATTAAGTTGATGATGGGTGTGATTTGGGAAGATGGGTTGCTACTTTGATCTAATTTATGGTGATTACTGATTGGTGGAAAGCGTGTGTTTAGAGATTTAGGAGCTTCATTCTATATTTCATGGATTAAAGTTACCTTCTTGGTAATCTTTGGGAGTATTGAGGTTCTAATAGTTGCTGATATTTATTCTTTAGCTCAATTGTTGACACTTTTCTTGTGAATTGATGTTTAATTTGTGGGTTTTGGAGTTCTTATGAATTATGTTTGATAATTGATATGGTTGGCGAGATGTGTTGCTCTAGTTTAGCTCTAGGTTTTTCATTTTGAGAGGTTTGGAATTCATGGGTTTTGATATTTGTTTCGATTAAGTTGATGGTTGGTGTGATTTGGGAAGATGGGATGCTACTTACTCTGGCTTATGCGGATCAATGATTGTTGGAACATGTATGTTAGAAGCTTAATTTTGTGCTTCTTATTAATTAAAGTTACCTTCTTGGTGATGTTTGGGAGTATTGGGGTTCCAATATATGAGGATTTTGATTTATTTGAGCCCCGATTTTAGTTATTTCTCTGGTTAACTTGATATGTGATGGTTAAAGAATTCTGGGGGTTTCCCAGTTTTTTTTGGTTAAGTTGATTTTTTGGTATGGTTAAAGAATTCTGGGGGTTTCCCAGTTTTTTTTGGTTAAGTTGATTTTTTGGTGTGGTTTGAGAAGAAAGGTTGCTGTTAATCAAAGATTCAAAGGTACTACAAGTTTGTTAGTAATTAACCTTGGTAAGGTGGTTGTATGTATTAAAGTTACCACCTTTGTAAATTTTCTGGTGAAATTTGTTTATGCCGTAGATATAATGATGTTTTGTTCATTTTCTAAGAAATATTTGTTAGAAAAGATTGGGGTTCTGATATTTGAGGTAAGTTTATTGATGTTTAGTGTCAAGTTTGTTACTTTTATGTGCTTTTATTTCTTTTTTTTGCTGCGTATTCTTGGTGTGTTCTGGAAAACTTGTGGCTACTTGGTGAATTTTATTGTTGATAGAAGCTTGATTGAATTTTTCAACTGTATAAAAGATACTTCCTTGGATACTTAAGCTTGTTCATTTTACTCAATGGAATGGTAGAACCTTCAATACTGATTGGTTGGTGGTTTTAGTGTTCTTATTTGTAGATTATACCCAGAAATTAAGGTAATTGAACACATTCCAGTTTGTGGGTAGTCAAAAGCACCATTTCGGGGTTTACTGAACTATTGCAATATGTGATGGGATTGACGTTTTTATGAGAGATGGATTTCAAACTGAATAGTTTGGCTCCCTGTCACTTGATATAGATTTTATTGTGCAACAAGGATGGGGGATGGGGATACTTTATGTCAAAAATGTGCTTTTTCGGTGATTTTGAGAAGTTAATTCTGGTACTTGAAATAGTATTTTTTGCAGTTTTGCTCTTACGGTGGTTTTTGGCTGATTGTTTTGTTGCGTAAGGTGACTTTAACTGATGAACACTCATGTCCAATGTGTTTCCAGCCCCAGTCATCAGTGCTGAACGCCTGAAGAAGTATGTTTTCTACAAAATCTATACAGAATTGCCTGAGGGCCCATTCTCCATTCTTTACATGCATACTACAGTGCAAAAGGAGGAGAATTCCCCAGGCATGACTATTCTGCGATGGATCTACGAGGACCTTCCTGCTGATATTAAAGACAGGCTTCAAGTTGTTTATTTTCTCCACCCTGGGCTTCGGTCGAGGCTTGTCTTTGCAACACTTGGACGGTTATTGTTGAGCGGAAAGTGAGTATGCTCTCATGCTATGTTTCTCTTCATCCAAGTGCTTTAGTTTTTCACATGAGCACCACTACACTAGGCATAGGTTTTGAGGTGATGTGGTAATCTTTAGAATCAGTTAATGCAGAGGGTCTACATGTCTACTGTCAGTTGTGCTCTACGGAGTAACTTTTAATGCTAAATTTTCTTGCTGATCTTTGAGTGTGAGAGCAACTACTCAAACTCAGAAGTGTGTGTTAAAGAGACCTTGACTTCCCCTAATCCTTTGTAGAGTTAAGAGTTTCTCGAGTCTCTGTTTGCATTTATGCCATGCTCATTTGACGTCCCCTCAGTATACCAAATTGGGATTTCATGCTTTACAAATTTTCTTTCTTTTTTTTTTTCAATTTGTCAAGTCTCTAACGACTATCGTACCTGATCAGCCATTGAGTGTTTTCTTTGTGTAGTCCTGTAGTCCTGTAGTCCTACTGCACACTGCTTATCGACCGATAGGGTTCCATATAGTAGATTCTGTGTAAAATTGTTGATAGAAACTTTTAAGGGCAACCAAAATTGTTTGCCATGTTATTGCATGAGAACCTAGTTCTACTAAACTTTCATGTATTGGTGGTTTTACGGGCATTGCTTCTTGCCCCCTGTTTCTACACATCAGAGTTAACCATAATAAGAGTCCTCTATTTGCTTTTCATTCTTCATGTGCAACATTTTTATATGTATGCTCATATTTTCTTCATAGTGTAACTGGTGCCTTTTTTTTTCTCGACGGGATACCATGTGATTGTAACATTTAACTCGTACTGTTGCAGCTTGTATTGGAAAATAAAGTACGTCAGCCGTCTGCAATACCTTTGGGATGATATAAAGAAAGGAGAGGTTGAGATTCCTGAGTTTGTGAAAAGTCACGACAATGTACTTGAACACAGACCTCTAATGGATTATGGCATTGAACCAGATCCTATGCACTTAAGTGCAATCCCTCCGACGCCCTATTCTCTTGGGAGGTATGAAGAAAGGTGGGGATCTAGAGAGTACATGTCCTGATTGTCAACAATGGCTGTAACGACTTCGATAAAACAAGCCATTATGAATGACAGAATAGAGTGCTCTTCCATAATATGTAGTTGGTCATATACTCATATGTAATAGATGGCGTGATTTTGATGATACTATTATACTGGGCTGCAAAGCTCTATTTGTTCGATCTTTTCTGTAAAATTTAAGTAGTGAACTGGATTGTTAGTTGTTACACAGTAGTTTTATGAACCTGGCTATTGCTGCTTTGCCACTGGCTGTAAGATTGTTGTATCTATTTAAGAAAAATCGGTTGCTTTCTTGATTTTTGCCTTTTGGCAAGTATTCTCCTAATTTCGACAACCTCTTTTTTGGTTCTAAGGGAGCAACAATTCATGCATAAGCCATAACAAAGTCGCAAGTGCTTGGTTGGTCGATTGTAGCGAAAATTAAAAAAAAAAGTAGAAAAGAGTAGAAATTATCGGCTATCCCTAGTATAGGCTACTCCCATTTTAAATGTTTGGATTCACTCCTCTAGACATGGTCACATGATTATTTTGTACAAACATTATAACAAAAAGTGAGTAGTTCACGACCATTATAAAACCATCTAATTCCCTCATAATAATCTAATCAACTATTAAAGGGATTATTCTAGCTTAATCGGAGTCGAGAATCAACAATGTTAAAACTCAAACGAAGAGCTTAACCAGTGGTTCTACCCGACTCGAAAACAGACTAAATCGAATGGTGAAAAAAGAAAAAACACCGCCATCTAATTTTCAGTTAAAATTAGACGATATCAAGACTTGCTAAGACTTAAAAGAGCTACAAATAGAATCATGGGTCTACTCCAAACTCTACACATCACTCCCTCTACTCTCTACTTCACTATCAAGTTCGACTCTTATCAGCGACTTTGTGGCTTTGTGCACACATTTTAGACGAGTAAAAAACAATGTACAGAGCGAGCTCCCTCCGACGACTCACCACCACCCTCCTCCACCACAACCGCCACCTCTCCACCACCCCCACCACCCCAACCACCACTCCCGCCACCCACAAATACATAGGGTACACCCTCCTCCTCCTCGGCTGTGGCGCCGCAACCTACTACTCCTTCCCCTTCCCCGACAACGCCAAGCACAAACCCGCCACCCTCTTCCGCTACGCCCCTCTCCCTGACGACCTCCACACAGTCTCCAACTGGAGTGGGACCCACCAGGTCCACACCCGCAACCTCTTCCAGCCCGAGACGCTCCACGAGCTGGAGAAGGTGGTCCAGGGTGCGCACAAGCGAGGACAACAGATACGGCCTGTCGGGTCGGGATTGTCCCCGAATGGGGTCGGGCTTTCGAGGGCCGGGATGGTGAATTTGGGGTTGATGGATAAGGTGGTGGAGGTTGATCAGGGGAGGAAGACTGTGAGGGTGCAGGCTGGTGTGAGAGTGCAGGAGCTTGTTGAGAAGATTAAGGAGTTTGGGCTTACTTTGCAGAATTTTGCTTCTATTAGGGAGCAGCAGATTGGGGGCATTCTTCAGGTTTGTTGTTTTTATTCCGAAAGTCTTGTACGAGACTGTCTAATTTTAAAGTGGTCGCTTTTTGGCTTAAAGTAGTGGCCACTTTGTTTATCCTGTTTGTAGAAAGTGACCACTTTAGCTCAACTTGTGAGTTGTGACTAGCTCAACTTGTATGAGATTGTCTAATTTTTAAGTAGTCGTTTTTTGGCTTAAAGTAGTGATCACTTTGTTTATCCTGTCTGTAGGAAGTGACCACTTTAGCGCAATTTGTAGTAGCTAGCTTTTTTGTTGGAAATGTTTGGAATTTTAGAATTCTGGTGATTTGAGAGTTTTTAGATGTTGGGTTTGCTGTAGTTTTGATGTTTTTCCTTTGTGTGAAATTTGTTTAATTGGGGGCACTCTTCAGGTTTGTGATAATCATGCTATTGTTTTTATTCGGAAAGTCTTGTATGAGACCGTCAAAAATTAGATACGTAATGTGGTCCCTTTTTTTATAGCAGTGTTAATAAAGAGTGACTATTCTAGCTCAATTTGTAAGTATGTTTAATTTTAAGCTATAATTAGACCTTTTTTTTAATAATTTGTGGTTTTCATTTGCTAATTGTAATGTAGTAGTTAGTTTTTTTGTTTGGTGAAGTTAGTATGGAATTGTAGAATGTTGGTAATTTGAGAGTGTTTGAATGTTAGGTTTGTTTTCTTTTATAGTGTGAAATTTTGTTTGAGAGTGTTTGGATGTTGGGTTTTGCTTTTCAATTTGATGCTTTGTAGACTTGTGGTGTGAAAATTGTTTGACAGAGTAGTGTCGAAGCAATTGTAGGGGGAGTTCATATGCTTTATAGTGTGTAATTTGTCTTGATTGGAAGTGAAAAGGTAGTGTCTTGTCTTGTAATTGAACCTGCGCCCGAGGGTGGATGGGTTAATGCAGTCAATAGTTACGGCCTTTTTGAAACAGGAAATTGCTGCTGGATTTGATGTTTGTGTGTTTGGTATGCTGAATTTTTTTACTCTGATGTTTTTTAGTGTGAAATTTGTTTGATTGAGATGGTGGCAATTAAAAGACGGTTTCTTTGAATTATAGTCCTTTGAGTTATTGTCATTTTGATGTTGGAGAGTGAGATGGTGGCAATCAAAGAGGTTTCTTTTTAAAGTTCAGTATTTAGTTTAAGTGAAATTTGTTTGATAATGTGTAATGGTGATCGATTTTGAAAGTCTGTGTAGTATGAATATTGTTTAATTGAGTTGAAGGAAATAAAAGATAGTGTCTTTGAGTGATTTGATTAATTGGGAAATGCTGGAACTTGTAGCTGGAGATTGCGAAGGGAGGAGGGCATTCTTCAGGTTTATTAGCTTCTTTGTTTACTTTTTTTGGGGATTTCAATTGTTATTTTGGTATGTCGTCCAAGACATTGCATAAACACCAGTACCTTATGACAAGGTCCTGCCTTGGTGTGTATGTTAGACCCCTGATCGGGTGGACGTTAATTGAGGCATTTGATTCAGTTCGTCTTTATCCAAATAGAAAAGTGCTCTTTGGTGCCTTCCTGATTGTTGCTTCACAGGTCACAATCAACCATCTAGGAATTGTCTATTTTAGCTTGGTGCGAGCATGATTTAACTAGATAGTTTACCAGAGTACATGCTTTAAGAGTACGAAACCTTTCTTTTTGGGGGTAGGAAAGCTCCTTGTTGCCTGTTAAGTGCAGTTCTTATTTGTTGCAGTTTATACTGATTATGTGATCTAGCTCTAGTGACAAGAATAGAAATTCGACTTATGAATGGATGACGGGCAACACAAGGAGAAGTTATAATGGGACTGTGCAGTTATGGCTAATTTCTGGTGTATGTGGCTGGGAAGAAATTCCCTCTCTTTCCAGGCATTTCTCACTCATTGTTTTTAGGGCTGCATTAAGTTCCTAGTTTCTTTGTGGGCTAAGGCTGCTGGGACCTTCAAGGATTTCCCTATTATAGTCTGACAACACAGTTGGTGTAGGTTGTAATTAGCTATGTCTTAAGACTAAGAGGGTTCCTTATCCTCCTAGGCTGTACCCGTTTTATTCATCAATACAATGTTTTCTTATCTCAAAAAAAGATTTGAATAGATGACGGGGTCTAGATAATAAGCAAGAAAATTGAAAACATGATTCTAATTTTTACCATATGCAAAAGGAGAAAAGGAGAAAAGAAATCATTTTCTCAGAAGAAAATAAGTATAGCTTTTTTGTTATTAATATTGGTATGTTTTTACTGTCCATTAGGATAAATGAATAAATAACTTAGATCCTGATTTTGATATAGTATGATGATGATATGTTCCCACCTTCAAGTAATTGATTTTTGATTAGTGTCAATTTCATCACATCAGATGTATGTTGTTTTCCAATAAGTTTATGTCTCTAGTTTCTACCTTTTGATGTTGTACTTGTAATCTGTCTACCCACCTCATCTTGATGGCATGTTTCTACTTGCATATATGAGTCTGCCTTTGCTAATAGCACTAGACTTTAGGTAGGCACCATTTTTAACTCTTTGCTTGTGAATGTGAGGGTTTTCTAACTTCAGGTGTACATACAGACAGCAATGTAAAAAATTTGAAGGGAGAATATGTATAATATGGATATGGTACAATAATTTGTTCCTAGTAGCTTCCTTTTGAGTTTTGACAACCGAAATTTTTTTTAGGTTGGTGCACATGGAACTGGAGCAAGATTGCCACCCATTGACGAGCAAGTTATTGCCATGAAACTGGTTACTCCTGGCAAAGGAACAATAGAGCTCTCCAAAGAGAAAGACCCTGAGCTGTTTTATCTTGCTCGTGTTGGTCTTGGTGGTCTTGGTGTGGTAGCTGAAGTCACCCTCCAGTGTGTTGATAGGGAGGAGCTTGTGGAGCACACCTATGTCTCTAATATGAATGAGATAAAGAAAAATCACAAGTAAGCACTGCCTGTGTATATTGTTGAACGATTGTAGCTAACAGTTTTGCAGTTGAACCGTAAAGGAAGATACCCCTGAAGGCATTGGTTGACCAGAGACACTACGCATCACACAAGTAGCGGCTAGCCGGCCTGTTTTGAAAGCTATAGACTGCTTAGCCATCTATGTTTAGGCAGACATTCTGTAGAGGCTTAGGGCATTTTTGAAGAATTTGCTCAACATGAGGTTCTCAAGTAGCTCACGGCAATATCTGGCAGGGGATCTCTACATAACAAATGAAAAAAAAAAAGATAAGAAATACCGACATGTAAATAGCTTATATAGTTATATACGCACAAAGCTAGACCTGGTGTATGTGATGGTTTTCTACCCTCACCTACAGGCATTTGCGCCTTGATCCTAGGTGTGAAGTTTGAAAACAATATTCTCTAGTTCATATTTTTTCCCTGTTCTTGAACGAGGAGCACTTTCCTGAAATTTGATATTTTATTTTTAACATACTCAGAAATAATGGTTATTGTAAAGTATAATCCACTAAAGCTCAAGTATTCTTTTATTTCCGTTGCAGGAAACTACTCTCTGAAAATAAACATGTTAAGTATTTGTATATCCCGTACACAGATACTGTTGTGGTTGTGACATGCAATCCTGTATCAAAGTGGAGACGTCCAAAGAATTTCAAGCCTAAATTTACCGCAGATGAAGCGCTTCAGCAAGTACGAGATCTTTACAGGAAATCATTGGAGAACTATAGGTACTATTTACTCTACATTGATGTGTTGTTACACTGTATTGGCAAGTACCTATATCAATATTCATTGTTCTTATGTGACATTAATCCTGAACTGCTCCTTTGATGCTCTCTTACGGAGTATCTACTTATCTCTTGATTTTCACATTTATGCTCCTTACTTTCTATGGTGCAATGAGACAATGAACGCTGTCGTTCAGAAATAATATCCGATCAAAGAGAGCAAGGGAGAAAATAGTGAATCTTTTATCCTATGTCCATCAGCTTTCTGCTTATGGATAACTTTGGTTCTTTTGCTTAATTTGGTGCCTCGTTTTGACCATTTGCAGCTTTTGTTTGAGTACGTGATTGTATGGTTTTCTTGGCTCCAAATTTAAACTGGTCTTTTGTATGTCGGGATATCCAATTTTCTTGATGAGTTTCGGCAATGTGACCTCTGCTCCTGCTATTTGCAGAGTATCTCCTCCAGAAAATGAACCTGACATAAATGAGCTTTCGTTCACAGAGTTGAGGGATAAACTCCTTGCACTTGATCCATTAAATGACGAGCATGTTATCAAAGTAAATCAAGCAGAAGCTGAATTCTGGCGGAAGTCAGAAGGATATAGAGTGGGATGGAGTGATGAAATATTAGGCTTTGATTGTGGAGGTCAACAGTGGGTCTCAGAGACCTGTTTTCCAGCAGGAACCTTGGCAAAGCCTAACATGAAAGACCTTGAATACATTGAGAAGCTGAAGCAGCTGATAGAGCAGGAAAGGATTCCAGCTCCTTCTCCCATTGAGCAGCGATGGACAGCTCGGAGTAAGAGTCCTATGAGTCCAGCATATAGCTCTGCAGAAGAAGATATATTCTCATGGGTAATCTCTTTGATTCTGTCATTGCATTTAACTGTATCCACTTTCCACCATTGTTTTGATCTAGAGACTTCTTTCTTCAAAAAATACTCCTGAACTCTAAAATTTGAATTGTCGTCTTTCTTAAGACAATGAACTTCAGACTTCAGACCATCTAGTATAATATTAGAGCTTTTAAGAAGACTTCTCTAAACTTGGGTAAGAGTCAAAAATGGGATACACAATATTTTTTAAAGTTGCTAATTTATGTATTTGAAGCTAAACCATGAGTCAGGAGTTGTACATACCAGGTCAGAGTTCTGCAATAATTCTGCATGGCTAGGGCAAGAGTTTGCTTGCAGAATAATGAATGTATCAAGATGTCAAACCTCTAACATACTTATGTTTGGGTCTTATTTTTCAGGTTGGTATAATTATGTACCTTCCTACAACGGATCCTCGCCAAAGAAAGCAGATAACAGATGAATTCTTTCACTATAGATTTTTAACACAAACGAAGCTGTGGGATCTTTACTCTGCTTACGAACATTGGGCAAAGATTGAGGTATTTGATTCATCTTTAACTCTGGCTGATGTCCTGCTTTGCGAAAACCTTTTTCTTAGAGTTAGCAGTTGGCAATCAACATGAGCATCCTATTAGATGAACTGACTGAGATGAATAGGTCTATTTTTGCTGGTACTGTGGTGCATTTCTAATGAATCCATGTTAAGATTTAAGAAAAGCTTAACTTCAAGATGGGAGGAAAGTTTGAAGTTCTGCTAGCACTGCCTAGCTGGGTTCATTTATGTTCAGTTGTGTTCTTTTGTAGCTCATCGGCTACGTACAATTAGATCTGGCTCAATGATGTAATGTAACTTTCAGAGAACTCATGCATGCTTCTTTGGTTTTCAGATACCTAAGCACAAGGAAGAGATTCCAGATGTGCAAGCTAGATTGAGGAAGCGATTTCCAGTGGATGCATACAATAATGCACGGCGAGAGTTGGACCCTAAGAGGATCCTTTCTAATAACATGATTGAGAAGCTCTTCCCCTTACCAGAAGCTATATGAAAACACCTTAAGTCTTACAAAAGTGGGAGTTTTTGTTGTCGCATTACACACATGTGATCTGTATTTTACAGGCTCTTTCTTTTTGGCATAAATTTTCATCCCTCTTTAGTTCAACCGTGGTGCAGTGAGGGACTGTTGGTTTGGTGGTCTGAGATGTACAATATTGGAAAATAGAAAAGTGAATGCATTTTTTATAATAACCCAATGTATACCAAAAATTCTCCATGCAGATACAATCATTTCCCTCAACTAGTCAACCCTGCCTCTTCCCTCCTCTTTTACCTTTTGCTACAGCTTGTAAGTCAAGTAAGCAAACAAATGGAAATAATTTCGACATGTAGAGGGGTGATTTTATAAAATAATTCAAGTTACCGTTATGAATCATCACGAAGACTTGGATAAGACGGTCTGACCACATATTATGGTTAGATATAAGTTTCCAAGAAAAATACACAAGTTATTAGAATAAAAAGTGAGCTTCTAAAATTTGATGTGAGCTTTTAAGAATATCTTACTATTTTCAAATCTTAGAAGCTCATGTTTTCCTCTTTAAAGCTCATATTTGAATGTGAAAAGCTCATGTCTTATCATAATGCATGGGTAGGTTGTTTCACCCAAGTGTTAATGGGAATTTAGGTTCAGGAGTAGGAGATGGTAGCGATGACGAAGGCAACAATTTAAAACTTTCATTACTGGATCCACTCCGGTAATACCATCTTATCTATGCAACAATACAAAAATCAAATGGACAAATTCTTTCAAACTCTAAAGTAATGGCGTGCCCAGGCGCCCAGCAGCTGCGTCCACAACTAACAGGTCATGCAAAGCTCGTATAGTCGTAACATTATTGAGACAATATCTTTAGCTCTACTGCAAAGCTAAAGACAATAATCCACATGGCAGGTTTATTGGTGGACTGGAACTTCCATATTTTCATATGCAATCAAACATGTCTGTTATAGTCAAGTTGGCATAGCCAAAATCTATTCAAAAATCTAAGCCAGTGGTCATTTCTCATGCAAATAAGCCTAAGCCAGTAACACTAGATATTGTGATTCCATAAGATAAGGATACTTGAGCATACCGTGCCATATAAATACGTAACTTTGTACTTTGTAGCACATCTACAAACATTAATTAACTTAACATACCATTTCTTAGTCTTAACTCATCACATATCAATACTCTAGCAATGGCTGCCTCAACAATGGCTCTTTCTTCACCCTCCCTTGCAGGAAAGGCTGTGAAACTTGGCAAAACCAACTCTAACCTTCTTGGTGAAGGAAGAGTCACAATGAGGAAAACCGCGGCAAAGCCCAAGCCAGTTTCATCAACTAGCCCATGGTACGGTCCAGACCGTGTGAAGTACTTGGGACCATTCTCAGGTGAGGCACCAAGCTACCTCACTGGAGTATTCCCAGGTGACTACGGTTGGGACACCGCTGGACTCTCAGCTGACCCAGAGACGGAAACTGATTTTTACACTCCCTATTTTTATTTTTACACTCTCACTCACCCCTTTTATGTGAGAGCACAGATTCCTGTACAGGAATCTACTCCTCTCACATGAAGAGTGTAAAAATCAAATGGGGGAGTGTAAAAATCATTGCCCCCCAGAGACCTTTGCTAAGAACCGTGAGCTCGAGATGATCCATTCTAGGTGGGCCATGTTGGGTGCATTGGGTTGTGTCTTCCCTGAGCTCTTGGCCCGCAATGGGGTTAAGTTTGGTGAGGCCGTATGGTTCAAGGCCGGAGCCCAAATCTTTAGCGAGGGTGGGCTTGACTACTTGGGCAACCCAAGCTTAGTTCATGCTCAAAGCATCCTCGCTATTTGGGCTTGCCAAGTTATCTTGATGGGTGCGGTTGAGGGCTACCGTGTTGCTGGTGGGCCGCTTGGTGAGGTTGTTGATCCACTCTACCCCGGTGGCAGTTTCGATCCATTGGGACTGGCTGAGGACCCTGAGGCCTTTGCTGAGTTGAAGGTCAAGGAGCTCAAGAATGGCAGACTAGCAATGTTTTCAATGTTTGGGTTCTTTGTCCAGGCTATCGTAACTGGTAAGGGGCCATTAGAGAACCTTGCTGACCATCTCGCTGACCCAGTTAACAACAACGCTTGGGCGTTTGCCACAAACTTTGCTCCTGGCAAGTGAAGTAATGAGGTTTGGAAGAAATACGAGAAAACTAGTTTGCTTGAATGAGCGCAAGGCTAACATATGCACAAATGCAAGTTATGAATTCATTTCTCTGAGCTAGTAAGCTGTGATCTAAATTCAATGCTCACACTTGTATCAACGATGTAGCTATTTTAGGTTGTACATTGAGTTTGTGTTAGTTTCAAATGAAAAATGAGAGAAGATTAATTTATATCATGAATTTTCGAATGTTATGTGTGGATCACATCATCATGCATTACATTTAAGCGGACTTTTTTTTATTGGAATGTGCGCACAAGGTCGCTAATAAGAGTCGAACCTCCAACCTTATGATTGTGATAATAAAGCTCTAACCACAGGATATAGGCATATACTAACTCGCTCTAAAATACTATCAAGAGTACTTCGTACTAGTTTACAACCTAAAAGTGAAATGTTAAGAGTGATTTTTACTGTGTTAAGTAACTATATAAAATTAAGAAGAAAGAGACACTATATCATAGTGGTATATTTACCAAATAAGTGTGCAAAGTTTATTTAAATCCACTATGGTTTGTGATTTGAGAATCTTGTGTTTTTAGGATCACATTTGTGAAATTAGTGTCATCGTTTTATGTTGCATTCATTGTGATTAGAGTGGATCAGTCAAAAGATGCATGAGGGTTTGGAAAGTCATGCTTTTTTGCTTTTGTTTAAAGGGAGCCACATTGGACGGTGATGTATATGAGTTTGAACTCTGATCTTAGCTACATCCTTCAAAAACCTTGCCAACTAAACTAACTAACATCTACAAAGAAATTAACATGGTGGAGTATATGGCATTTCCATTTTATATAGATGTGTCACACTCACATCTATGTATCGAATATTGAAGTCGAAGTATTGGTACTTTTAAACCTAATGAGTACGAGGCATATTCAGAATAGATATATTGAATGGAGAAGGGTATCTCGTGTCTGATAGAGGTCGTCAAAGCTTCTATGCCCAAGCAAAGATATCCTCACCAAGGAGACGATTGTATAAAACTACAAGCAGGGAATCAATGAGCTTATTTTCTAATGCCAACCAAATATACAAAGTAACTCTCTTGATCGAAGAATGACACTTTCATGTCGTCCATGATTTTATTTCACATTAAGGGCATAGGCCCGATACAAGATTTAACACAAATCATCAAAGAAGATGGTCGGGAGTTATGACTAAACCACCACATTATTGAGATAAATTAACCCCTTCTTATAAGCATAATACGGAGTATTAAGTAAATACTAGTATCAGCTACTTTTAGTTGATAAGTTGTTTAATGGGTACGATAATACGATCAAGGATCAAATCCCACTAACATTAGTTGTCCTTTGTGGCTCCATTCGAACTAGAAAAAATAGCATAGTGAAACTCAATAAATTTTATTTTTGAAGAGTAAAGGTGATGTGTCCACTTAATCGTTGTGACACAATTGCATTATACGTGATTTACAGAATCCATTCGAATGATACTACTACCTATAACTATGAAAAAGTGTTCCAGTTTATTAAGTCATCGAAGAGACTATAACGATGAAAGACAGTGGACAAAATCTTTCTAATACTATATGTAAATCTTGTAATGATGATAATTTACAAGATTTACATCTACTATTACTTTCAAAACATATGCCAATTCGTACTTGGGTGTACAGAAGAAAGAGCTCCATGCAAGGCTCGAAACATGATTGAGATATGAGAATATCTCTTGAGGCTTTAGATTTTTAGAATTTAGCTGCTGCGAAGCTAAACCCAATCATCCATGTGGCACTTCTATTGGTGGACTGGAAGTTCCATATTTTCTTATGATACTAGATATGTGCATCGTTGTTATAGCAGAGTTGGCATAGCCAAAATCTCAGCTAGTGGTCGTTCCTCACTGAAATAAGCCTAAGCCAGTAACAATAGATATACCGACCCCATAGGATAAGGACCCATGATCATACAATGCCATATAAATACGAAACTTGACCACATCTACAAGCATCAACCTAACAAATCCTAATCCTAAACTGTTAAAAATCAGCACATTCAGTAGCAAGTAGCAATGGCTGCCTCTGCGATGGCTCTTTCTTCACCCTCTTTTGCCGGAAAGGCTGTGAAACTAAGCCCAACCAATTCTGATCTTCTTGGTGAAGGAAGAGTCACCATGAGGAAAGCCGCGGCAAAGCCCAAGCCAACTGCATCCAGTAGCCCATGGTACGGTCCAGACCGTGTTAAGTACTTGGGACCATTCTCAGGTGAGGCACCAAGCTACCTCACAGGAGAATTCCCAGGCGACTATGGATGGGACACAGCTGGACTCTCAGCTGACCCAGAGACCTTTGCTAAAAACCGTGAGCTCGAGGTGATTCATTCTAGATGGGCTATGTTGGGTGCGTTGGGTTGTGTCTTCCCCGAGCTCTTGGCCCGTAATGGGGTTAAGTTTGGTGAGGCCGTATGGTTTAAGGCTGGAGCCCAAATCTTTAGCGAGGGTGGGCTTGACTACTTGGGCAACCCAAGCTTGGTTCATGCCCAAAGCATCCTCGCTATTTGGGCTTGCCAAGTTATCTTGATGGGCGCTGTTGAGGGCTACCGTGTTGCTGGTGGGCCACTTGGTGAGGTTGTTGATCCACTTTACCCTGGTGGCAGTTTCGATCCCTTGGGGCTAGCTGAGGACCCAGAGGCCTTCGCCGAGTTGAAGGTCAAGGAGCTCAAGAATGGCAGACTAGCCATGTTTTCGATGTTTGGGTTCTTTGTTCAGGCTATTGTAACCGGTAAGGGTCCATTAGAGAACCTTGCTGACCATCTCGCTGACCCAGTTAACAACAATGCATGGGCTTTTGCCACAAACTTTGTTCCTGGCAAGTAAAGTGAGTGTTCTTTCTTATGTTTGTAGTAAAGAAGTGAAATGAGCGTTGATGGATAACAGAATGTGAAGGAGGTTTTCTTGAATCAATGCCAGTGTAGCAAATGCAAAATTATGAATAGATTTTTCTGTGTTTGGTTGTACATTGAGCTTGCGCGGAATGAATCTATTGATATTTATATATGAATTATTATAATTTCTTCCACTTTGTGGGAAGTATAAATTGTTGTAAAGTTTGATTTGGCAAGTGTCAACCAGAGTACCAAACGAAGCTCTACTCATTTAGCAGTACGTACCTGTTGAAACTTGAAAGTGCCAAGAAAGAAGAATTGCATGACACAGAATGGGTGAAAGCCCTAAATTGGCTGTCTATACTGAATCCCAAGTATTGCTGATGCTAAACATTCAGTGGTGAATTACTCAGCTGGGCTTTTCATATGCCACTAGTACAAAGGCAAATGAGCATCAAGAATGCAGCCATAGACGGTCACGAAGCCTTTCTTCTCCAGCTCCAAACATCTCATCAACCCTTTCACCATCGCGGTAGAAGTGGAATGTAGGCGTGTAGCGGATATGCTGGGTGGTCTCTGGGCACTCGTCTATATCAGAATAGATGAAGGAAAGTTTTGGAAACTCATTACTAAACTTTTGAAATGCAGGAAGGATCTGATTGCAGACTCGGCACCTGCAAAAAGATTTCATCACATAGTAGCAAAATATCAGTTACTGCATAATGTTTTCATGCTGAGAGTCTAAGTTTCTTAGGTGATGAAAACCAAGCGCATTTAACTCAGAACAGGTATCCTCGCCATATGACACCTAAAACAGGCAGTACTGAGAACAATCATAAAACTATACAGTGGTAACTTAGTGGTCCATGATCAGACTATTTTTTCAGAAGCAGTTCTGAGTTCTGACGCTCGTAGCCACTAAGCTCCAAGCGTATAAACACCAAAATACACCCACTTGGGAATATGGACGATTGCCTTCACCATCGAAGTTGAGTGAAGAACAAGACTCACTTCTGGTGAGTGGTGAACAATTCGAAAGAATGTCTCTCAGGAAGGTGTTCAATGAATGAGATTAAACAAGTCAGGGTCCAAATTTTCATCCTCAAATTGAACTAGACACTACTTTAACAGGGGCCGAGCCACAGAAACATAGATTAGAATCAGTGGTCTGTAACATAAAAAGCCGAAAAATCTATATAAACATCAACTATGGAGCACAATTTACACTGACCAAGATTTTGTGTAGGACAATACTCAAGAGCTCTGGTGAATAACTAAGATTCTCAGGAGAGTTCCAAAGTCCAAACTTCTATCTACATATTCCCGTCTTTTAACACATTCTAAACGCGCTTGTCCAAAATCTAGTGTCATGTAAAGCATTTAGTATGCCAGGCATACTTGATTGTGGCACAATTCCTTCTCAAATAAGTTAACCACTTTCCTCAATCTCCTTCATTTTTCACTAACAGACTTCTCTAAACAGAATTGTGATAAGCAGTACAGAACCGATATCTTATAGTAACGGATCGAGTAACCAACACATACATCCTCTATCTGACCAACAGGATTATCTCAAAAACATTGTTCAGCACATCTATATACCAAATGCTTAACACAAGTACCACATGGAGTTCCTGTCTTCTCTAGTTTCAAAGGAGCGTAAACAGTCGCACATAAGAATCCTCAATAATATCGCATCACGAGACGATACTCCTAACCATCGGAGCATCTCTTGATTCTCAACAACTATGATACATGTAGCTCGCAACATAGATTATACAATATCAATGATGTAAAGCCTAAACCAACCATTAATCCATAAATATCCAAACTTTACAACCTTATAGTCATAATGTTGATAGTAAACATGAGGAATAACGGTCTAACCATAATCTATAGTCACACGTATAAGCTTTCAAGATAAAAATACGAGAAAGATGAGCTCTTAAGATTTGAAAATAACAAGTTTTTTTTTTAAGCTCACACCAAATTCGAGAATTCGCATTTTTTCTTGGAAGCTCATATTTTCGTCTTAAAAGCTCATAAGCCTGACCATAACTTATGATAAGACCGTCTTACCCAAGTGTTTGCGAACTCGAGATAGGAAACACATAAAAGTTTAAGCAAGAGCTTACCAAGAAGCACCATAATTAATCACAGCCTGCAACAACAAACACCCAACAAAAACAGTCAAATAAAGCTCAGTTTAACACACAACAATCACATATTTATACACATAACAGACATTTCAAGAGAAACCCAGTTCATATTTTAAGCTAATTAAAGGTAGGAAAGTGCGTACAGGAGTTTTTAAAGAGCGGATTTGAAGGAGGATGTCGTTGAGTTCTTGGTCATTTGAAGCGATTTTTAACTCATTTTTCTGCTTTTCTTCATTGCTCCTTTCATATCCCATCGTTTTCCGTCGAATTTCGCCGGAGAGATGACGTGGCTCGACGGATTACGGTGGCGGGAACAGTTGAAGATGGGAGTAGAAGGTGGGAGACTGGAGACTCGAGAGGACGAGCTTACTTTCTAGTTTCTACTCATCTTTTAGTGTGTGTTGTTCATAGAGCCGGCAAAAGTTGACACGACATGATGACCCGAGGGGAATTTTAGCGGGTTTTGTTGATGTTTTTGACCTGTTTAATTAATCGGGTAGATAGAACGTGACATAGGTCGACAACTTACAAGATGAATCCGATATGATAACTTGTTTATGAGCATCGATCTAATTTTATAAAATTTGTCAAATGTTAAACTTATGCCAATGTATTAGTGTCGTTGAAATTTTGAAGTTTTATTAAATTTTGATATTGTTACGTCTAACAATTAAGTCAAGCATTAGATAGAAAGGTCATTCACATTATGATAGGTTATATGGACAAAATTTCCTTTATAACATAAAGGATACTGTGTCGTGTGGGGTAACTAGAGTTTTAGTTGAGTTTGGTTAGAGCTGTGCTCGTTGACCCATGTAGCTAAATGGGTTAGGTCCACAACAGGTCAACAAGGGAACAACTTATTAATCTGTGAACCCAAACACGAACTTGACTTCGACCGGAGCAAACTATTTGTCAGCTCTAGTTTTTCTGTTTGTAATTAATCATGAAAGCTTCTATGAAATTGTATTAAGTTATGGATAAAATTATGTCACTTTAGAATGGTTTCTTTCTTAGGCTCAATTTGATTCAATGAAAGTAATTGTTCTAGAAATTTGTACTCAATTTTCATGTCTAAGCATATCAAAAGGACATCTACAAGTGACAGAATTTCCCCCTCCTAATATCTCATTTCCCCAATTTTATAATTGGAATTTCATATTCCCCCTTTAAGCCCAACTAACTATACAATATGTCCTGCTTAAAGTCCCACAAGTTTCAGAGGCTTGAAGTTACATGAGAGAAATACCAGGTTGAACCCCCACTTTAGCTTTTATAAATCGTGTTTGGATCCTCTAAAGTTGAAAAATAACTCTAGGATGTAGAGTTTCTTTAAAATAGTAGTATTTTACTTTACACTTTTTCCCTTTGGGTGTTTTGGTCATACATCCTTCTTTTCATGCTACCAAATATGGCAAACTCTACCAACTTTACAAGAATGAACTATAGAGGATCTAAACACTCATAAGTCCTATTAGTACTCGGCAATTCTATTATTGTAAGCCTTCTGTATTTCGTGATTATGGTCATGATTATTTTGGCGCATGATATTCTCTTGACACTCCTTCTTGATAAGACATCTTCCTTTCCTTACACTTCCTAGAAGGTAGGTATCAAAGTATTAACAACCGCATTTGCATATTGTACTTATCCAAATGGAGGAATTTGATAACTATGGGCAGTTGTGATATCGACATCATTCATTATATTAGGTGCTTCAGTGCTTGTGATTGTAGCAGCCTTGTGGGGTGCCATTGTTGAAACTTATATCACGAGCCAAGGGTCCACAATCATCTATATCGTTGAATGCTTTATTCTTCTTGGACACCTAATGTTGGATGCTTATATTTTCTTGCATTTGCAATTTTGCACCACGTCTGCATAGTGCATAAGTGTAGATTTCTCCAGTGACTCCTCATTTGTTTTCTATCTTTGCTCGTCATTTTCGTTCTTGGTTTGTTTCCACTTCTCCTCTTGATAAAATTTGCGTTAAGAGAGTGATTTTACAATGACTACAAATTTGTTATAGTCATTAAACCAGTCTAATCTTAACTATTGATTTATCATAAGGAGTACGAGTGTCAATGTATGACCAATGATTATAATTTAATTTGTATTGATTTCCTGACAAAATATTAAAGATAAGAAAGGTATTCTTTTTAAAAAATTTGAAACATCATACAGTGGCGGATCTTGGTTAAAAAATTGATAGGGGTCAAGGTTTAAACCCAAGACCTCATGTATAATAAATATACATTTAACTACTAGGCTAGCAGGGGCCAATTGCTATATTTATAAGGAAATTTATACAAATCTAAAATTCCAGGGGGAGCCAAGCCCCCCCCCCCATAAGGAAGATCCGCCCCTGATCATATTCATCCTTTCATATACACAATATCAACTAACCGTGAAATCGTGAAAATAAACCCAGAAAAATAAACACCATGAACTGGGAATTCAGATCCTACTAAGACAGTCTGTTACAAGTAGAAAATTGTCACACACTCACGGTAGACTAAACATAATTGTGGCTATTACAAGCTCGTAAAAGTAAGGCTTTATTTGATGGCGAAGAAGAATTTAGCAGCACTCTTCACAAAGCCAACAGCAGCATAAGGCCGCAAGGCTGCATCCATGCATCAATGATAAAATGGAAATTCATTAGAATATATCACACAAACAGCTAATTGGAATTTATTATTCACATGTCATGTATATAAACATATATAGCACGTACGATGTGTCCATAGTTACAAATAAATCACCAAGAATAAAATTTCAAATCACAAAATAAATAAAGCATGAACACGAGATGTGATCATCATCAAGCTAAGCCAGAATCTCTCTAGCAGCAGCACTCTTCACAGATCCAACAGCAACATAACCCGGCCAGGCTGCAAATGTTGTCAAAATACAACAACAAACAAGCAACAAAGACAAACAACAAGTAAGATTGATTTCACCCAATAGTCCATCAAAGAATGAAAAAAAAAAAAAAAAAAAACAGAGAGTATATATCAACTCTTCAATTCGAATCCATGATTCGTGTAATCTTTCCTAGTGAATAAGGTGGTCCTCTCGACCTCTCATAATATCTTCAAAGAGACTTGGGCACTAATTAGCCATGTATACATGAAATATTGTATCGACACGGTACATACTAATAGAAATTCATATGGTCTTAATTGTATCATACAGTACCTAAAATCATATCGTATTAAGTGGTTACTTTTTAACTTGAACGACCACTTTGGTAAATATATTGCTATGAAAATTGACCATTTAAACTCAATTTATAACTAGCCCTACCCTTAATTAAAAACATTTTCATTCAATCATTTTTTATAGAAATTACACAAATAATATAACTAGTTTACTTATGCCATAGAATTATATAAAGCAACTTTTCATTTCTTTATACTGTGTTTCCCAAGAATTATAAGATCAACAAAGGAGATCATAAATATAGATAGTATATAGGAGAAAGATCATGACTTACCATCCTTCAATGAATCCTTTCTCACCCCTTGTCTTGGTGCGGAACCATCCCTTCTTCTTCATCTTTCCCTCGGGAGGAGTTAGAGTTGGGTACCCTGGTCATCACCAAATTAACATGAAATTTAGAACACATACTTATAGCGAAAAAAGTCAGTCATGCATTAAGCAGACGTAAATAGATTGAGGTACTGTGAACATTAGGTTGCAACTCGCAACCACGTACATAAGAAACCAAAGAGACAAAGGAGGGGAAGAGGAGTAACGTAACATACCAGCAGGGGGGACGTTGTCCATGTTTTGTTGTTGTTGTTGTTGGGTCTCAGTCTTACTCATGTTTGCTAACGAAAAGATATCACAAACTCACAAGAGTGCTTTTTTGTGTAGTAGTTTGGTAGGGCTTAATGAAACACTTGTATCACAACTTGTATGAAAAAGAATATGAGGAGGTGTTTATATAGCCAAAGGAGAGTGGGTTAGGTTAGGGGCTAAGGAACTTTTGAGGACTTCTAAGGAAGGTTCCGTTCGTTAGGCTTAACCTGACTCTTATTCATGCGCGTTTTTTCTATTAGAGCAGCAAGTACACACACGGCTGCTGTTTTGGTTCCATGTGAATCTGGAGTTGTAATGTCAAATTTTGCCAAGGAATTGATTCATGTTTTTATCCACTTCCCTGAACTTTTGTTGTGTTAAGTCTTTCGCCCACATTAGTCAACAGAGTTTCAAAGGAACAAATATCCATCCACACATTAAGGTTTACACAACCAATGTAAGATAGACATGTGGCTTATAAATTATAGGGAAAACAAATAAGTTTTGTATTTCCAATTGTTCGAGTTTTGCATAAGTCTATTTTAACATTAGTCAAGTTAATGGATCAGACGAGGTAAATTGTGATCTTTTCAAGAGTTTGCCATATTCACCAACTAAACAAAACATATATAAAAAATTTAAATTGTCATATTCTTTTGTCCATTAACCTGAATATTATGCCTACTGATCAGTTCAATATTCCTCTCAGTCCAATTAATAGATCAGACGAGGTAAAGTTGGGCTTATAACTAGCTACTAGAATGATTTTCCCTACATTCTCTTGCATAAAAGAAGATTTTATCAGTTATATGTCATAGAATCTTCTTTGGATCACCTTACAGTCTGAACATGCATATGAGTATATGACACAGTCATACAGAAGATTTTAGAAGCATTTTCTAAAGCTTGATGTATTACAACTCATAAAATTCTTACGAACAAATGAAAGGTGGTGGCAGATCGTTACTTCAAATGGATCTTTTTTACTTTATTTTTCTTTTTTCTAAAGGTAACTATGTATAAAAAAGCAGCTCTAGATATAAAACCATAGTTTCTACATTTTCTGCTTCACTATGGTGTCAAAAAATCATATAAATGAAAAAGGAAGATACTTGTCTTCCTGTGGAGGAGATTCCACAGAAAGAAAGCAAAACTTTGTTGTTGGGGAATATATTCGCCATTGAAAAAACAAAGGCAGAGGGTATATAGTATAAACTCGCATGGGGGTAGGGTACATCAAGCTGTCTACGTCCCAAATACAAATGTCCATGCGTGACAAAGTTTGATAGTTTCTGATACAAGTAATAATACGCGTTCATACTTCTTATGCCATATGATATCTCGATATTATATGTGACATTATTGCTTACACGTGGTAAACTTTCAATGGCTGGTTAAGGTCACCAGTCTTAATCGTCTTCCTTAATCATGTAGCTAGCATACGATTCTACTTTGCTTAAACCGAGTAAAAACCGAAGGTGAGTTAGACAAGAACTCATTGACAGAAAAAGGATGAGTAGATACATAATAAGGCTGAGGAAACTAGATAAGATAAACAGCAGTTAATTAAACGAACAAATTATAATGTAGAATGTGGCGGCATCTTGATCGCGATCGAATGTTATATATCTTATTATGTCCTTTTCCGCATGGGGATATATTTTTTTTTTGGTCCTAAAAGAGAGGCAAGTCTCGACTAAACGGAAGAGCTAGACCTCACAATGCAAGGCCAAGCTACACCTACCCGCATGGGGATATATGTAGTTCACCGATATTTCCTAGTTGAGACGTTATTAACAAGTTGAATACTCCAAAGTTTTTCACATTTATCATGATCATAGTACTATCAATAAATTAAGATATAAATTTGAAAAAAAAAATTAAATTTAAATTTATAATAATTAGACTTCTATCTAAAAAACTTACCATATATGATTATATTATTATAGTTATTTAATAATAATATTTCAATGAGCAACTTTGAAAATGCCCCATTTCCGCTCTTTGCCATTCGTAAGAATAAGGTTCGGAGAGCAAAGTAGTCAAAGAATAAAAAAAAAATGATTGTTCGAGAATGGCTATTCTCATAATTGCCCCGATTATGGGCCTCAACTGCCATTAAGGCCCCTTAGATCGCCAAACTACTACGAGAGTTTCGCTTATCTAAAACTTCAACTAGCCTCATCAACATCAACAT
>CAAKMY010041216.1:0-14037 GCA_901111285.1 Corrigiola litoralis
GTGGGTACCACGTGCAAAAGTGTAAACCTCAGGGGTACCACGTGAATTTTCCGTAAAAAATTTTATAGGAAAAACTTTTAAAGTGGCGGGGGTTTAATTTTGATTTTAGAACGGAAGTGTTTTATTGTGTAACTAGTATAGGGTCCGCGAATTTCACGGTTATTAATATTAGTAGGAGAATATAAATTTGAACAATTCATATTGTTTTAAACGTTGATTTATCAGAACTTATATAAGGGGGTGTAATAAAGAGGTAACCTTATATATTGGTCTATTCACGGTTGACATCTCCCCCAATTCCTATTTACTATAACTCTTTTTTGAAGGTAGTGCTACTATAATCTTGTATTATGTCGAGTTCATTATGACTTTTTTAAAAAGTATTTATCAGCAAAAATATCTAATACATTTTGTCAAGGTCATGCTCTTTATAATCATAATCTTATAAATTTGATGTTTTAATTTTACGACATCAATTTATCGCCCGTGAAAAATGTAACACTGAAGTGACACAAAGTCTTCTGCAAATTGTTTGATCTGACAATGCAAACCACGCATGTGTTTTACTAAAATCATTGCATGCAATAGCCTAAAGAAGAAGCAGTCCATAACTAAGAGTCTTATAGTTAGATATTATAATCTTACAAAGTAGATTAAACTAACTCAAGTCTCAAGTGCTTAGAGCTCGATCTCTTACCTCAATCAGGTGGTTGAGGGTTTACCAACGACTTTGTGCGCACATTTCAGATCAAAAAAAACAAGTGGATTAAAACTAACTAAGTAATTAAAAAGGTAGAGCACCTGCCCATTAGCTCCAAAGAATTGAGGTTTTAGTTTCCAAACAAAACTTGATAATTTCAATAGGCACATGGAACTTTATATTGCCAAACAATCCTTGGAACATCGTCATTTAGAATAACATGCATAAATTATTAAGTGTCCATTCTTTATTGTAGTTCTTGTTTGTAATATATCCTTAGTATTATACACCTGCTTTCTGACAAATGTGCCATTATAATTTAATAATCTACTCATGTTAAGTACTTAAATTTTTTGGTTTTGTCTAAAGTTTTTTTTTTAAATAGACTTGGTAGAAAAGATTTAAAGGTGTATAAATATGTAATTAGTAGAATGCTTAATAAATGATTTCAAGAACAATAGGTAATATTGAGTGTTAAATATATTTTCTCTTTTTGTTTTTAGACATAATTTGGTAGTTAGAAATATTTTCTTTTTTTTTTTTAGGAGTGATTTAATGGTTCTAAATTTTATTCAATATTCATTTTATTTCATGAAAAAATGAAAAGCCTTGTCCAAGGGGGAAGGGGGAATATAATGAAATATGTTATTAGATCATTTTATAAGAACGATATCAATTTTTATCACTTTTTGTTTTTTATTCTTTAAATATATTTTAAGTTGACAAAAATTATTAAAATAACATTTCCTTATGTTTCCAACTGTCCATTTAGAGTAGACTTAAAAGACTATAAAATCTTGTAAACATGTACATATTCTTTGTCATAAAATACAATTAGATCAGAAAAACCACTTTATAATCCAAATCCTTCCAAAATCATAGAGATTTGAAGAAAGTAAGGAAGTGGAACTCCTCTTGATCTCTACTTCCCTGTCTTTTGGCTTCCATATTATAGTAAGCAATTCAATTATATGATTGGTAATAGTCATGGATATGGAGTTCATTAGTTTGGAAACTTTTTTACCATATGTATGATATGGCGCAAAATGACGCATCTTTCGTACAAATTTCACTCGTGGCATTTTGATACACATTATGTACTATGTGTCATGGGAACAAAAATATTTGTTTCCTCTTTATCTGTTGAAGCCAAAAAAAGTTCTGGACTGTAATACTATAATAATACTATCTTATTACAAGTTAAAATCGTTCGTAGCAATATTAAGGATTTAAAATCCAAGCATTTTCTTCTTAATAGTCAAATACAACTATTTACTTAGAAACAATGAGAGTATTAATTAAATTGGCCCTACTAAACAAATGAAAGAAAATGCATTGTAATTCAATATGAGTGGACAATATAATGGTTGATAGGAAAAAAGAGATAAATATGAGAGCATTAGTGTGTTCAATGACAATGCTACATAGAGGCTAAGGTGAGCCACGCCCCTTCCTAATGTAAGTATCGTTTAACATTTACACATATAGCTTTTTGTTAGCTATTATATAATAGGTTGGTCGCTCTAGTATTGGTTCAAAATCCTACCTTGGTATAACCCATTATAAAAAAAACTCACTAATGTGCTCCTATATTATCTACTATGCTTTTGCCCATCTGTGTAATAGATAACTTTACCTTACTGAGTTACTATTATTTTCAGATGTCCTGTGTGTTTCACTTTTTATTGAATTTTTTTAAAATTCAAGGCCAAATCATTCTCTACGACTTTTGTTTTTATTTTACTACTTTTTTTGAGGTAAGAAATCAATATTTATTACAAGTTATACGTGAAGGAGGATATAAATAAGGACTTTCTATTTTTAAAGATAGTATATATTCAACTATAAAGGGTCAAAATATGATGCATTAGCACTTCCTCTACAATCACTAGAGTTATGCCGTGTGTAGTAGAGTGGTTGGTAAAGAGAACCACAATGAAAGAGATCAGACCAGATCAGATCAAGTCCATCAATCAGCTTAGATTCAGGAGAAAAGCATTACCTTGCATCACATACTACATAACATCACATCACGATCACATAAAAATAGTACTACTCAAAGAAGCAGTAAAAGCCAAAAAGCAACAAAAGCGAGAAGACTACAGATTTGCATCTCTTCTTCCATTACTTCTAGAGTTCTAGTGGCCGTGTCCTAAAATCTTGAAAGAAAGTCTCCAAGACTCACGTCTAAATACACCAAACATCAATTAAAAAAAGATTGAGTTATTTGCAATAAATTATTAGATACACTCGAGACTACATACTCACACCTCCAACTCTTTAACAAACAAAATGTTCACTCTATGATATATTAATACTACATAAAACTATCACATGTACATAAAAAAATATCGAGTGATTTGCAACAAATTATTAGATACACTCAAGACTACATTAATATCTTCAAACTCTTTGATATACAAACAACATGTTCGCTCTATGATATATTACTACTAACACAAGACTATCAAAGATACACAAAAAATATACTTGATAGTCTATAACATACTCTCGCGTGTACACAATAGGCCGCTTTTGACTCATTGCTCACAAAAGACTCTTTCCAACTCCCCTTCCCGCTCTCTCTCTAAAGAGACTTTATACCATTCCTTTCTTCATTTCTCACCTCCAAAACCAACAAACCTTTAAACCTCTTTTGCCTTAAACTCTACGTTGCATTCATTCATTCATACAAATGGCACACTTTTCTACAATCCCAGAAAAATCCCCGATCAATTTGATGCCTGTAAATGCAACATCATTGGGATCATCATCTGCTATGATTGATGATGATTTCGAGGATGCTTGTAGTATTTGCCTTGAATCTTTCTGTGTTAATGATCCTGCTACTGTATGTATATGTACTCTACTGTTTTTGTAACCATCTTTGATGATTATTTTAGTTACTGTTGCATTTCTCATTTCTGATCATGTGTTTATAGACTGTGTTTTGACTTTTTGATCGTTGAATGTGGTATCCAAATCGGAGTTAAATTTTGGGTTTTTGTTTGTTTTATTCGAGAGTGTCGTGGGAGAGACCGCTTTTTTTAATTATGGTGAAAGTAGACGGAGCCATGTTGGCCCAACAAAAGGATAAATCTTTGATTTGACTTGGGCTTGTAGGAGTTCGTCTACTTCTATGATAATAATAGATGGTTTTTTCTAATAATTTGTGATTTTATATTATCATGGTGTTTTGATGAGAATGTTTGGAATTATGGTAGGTGGTGTTTAAAGCTTTTTGATCGTGTTTTAAGGACTGAACTTCGACTTTTTTCGGTGTTTTATCTATTTGGATTAATTTGGGATGAGAATGTTGAGAATTATGCTTGTACTGAGTTGTTAAATGTAGTGTACAATAGATGCATTTATATTATTTTCGGATGTGGTTTATGTGATGATATTGTTATTAGTTTTTTTTTATTGGTGGAGATTGTCAGACATGGGTTTGATAAGATAAGTGATTAACTTGCGGAATATGAGTTGTTTTGGCCGCTCGATTATGTGGGAAACTGGTGACTGGTTGATGGATTCGATTTCACTCGCTTAATGAGAGTATTCTGATTGTGTGTCTTAATCTGATTGTGTCTAGTGTGAGTCGATTTGTGGGTTATTGATGAACTGATCGTCGTAATACATTGGTGGTTTTCTGGTTTCAGGTGACAAGTTGTAAGCATGAGTATCACCTACATTGTATACTTGAATGGTATGCTGCCTTATAATCTTCGGAAATTGGATTGAATTATATTTACTGCTTATTCGGGCTTATGTAGCTCAGTGTAGTGAACAGTGAATGTGGGGTTCAGTTTTTGATATGATATCTATGGGAATCTATATTACAGGTCCCAGCGAAGCAAAGAATGTCCGATTTGTTGGCAGACTCTTTCCTTGAAGGATGCCGCCAGGTATCTCATGGAGTTTCTTTAACCGTTGTGTTTGTGATTCTGAAAGCTCGTTTGGTATGAGGCGTAACTCACACATTCTCGTTTGTGATTTTACTATATGTGTTTATAGTCAAGAGCTTCTAGCAGCGGTTGAGTTTGAAAGAAATGCTAGGCAAAGGCGTCTCTCAACCGGTGGGCCAACTTATCCTCTTCAATATCAGGAATCTGATTCGGAATATGTAAGTATTATGCTCTCTTGGTCTGTCTTGAGGATACAAATCTTTTAAGTTTATGTGGAAATGACTAATTGGTGGTGATGTGTTCTTGCAGGGGTCTCATTGGAGTGATGACCCTGATTTCAATGAGCGTATATTGCAGCATATGGCTGCTATGATGAGCCGAGCTCGACATACACACCGAAATGGAAGGCACAGATCTTCTGAACGGAGTCCTTCTCCTGTTCTTATGTTTCCATCTCATCTAAGCGAATCAAGTATGCATCCTAACTCTCCTGAAGACTGCAGCTCTGCTTACGGTTCCTCCGGAGGTAGCTCTCCGACCCCTAGCATGTCGTCTGTTGATGCCCAGCCTCCATTATCCCCAAGGCCATCTTTAGTCAATTTTTCTTCTGGCTCTGCTTCAAGAGTCCCTCATCAGCCTTTAAGGTATTATGTGCAATAATATTCATTATCATATCATTACTTAACCTTGAGGATCATATGAACTTGATCCTTATGAACTCTCCACTCCTTTGCTTGATAAGTAGACTCTTTTTCCTAATTATGTGTTCTTAGTACTATTTTTCATTGGTTGCATTTGCAGACCCCTTCAAAGCCAATCACCTGATAGTAATGAAAGACCAAAGTCGTCAGAGTTTCTTGCCTTTTCAGATTCTATTAAGTCTAAATTATCTGCAGCTTCAGCCAAGTAAGAATCTCGGATCTGTTGCTATGACTAATTTTTTCCAAAATGCTAGAAAAGCTTTGTCAACTTGATTTTGAGTTCTTTGGATTTTTTGCAAGCAGATACAAGGATTCTATTTCAAAGGGTACACAAGGTTTCAGGGAGAAGCTCCTTGCACGTAATAATTCTGTCAAGGAAATGAGTAAAGGGGTTCAACGAGAGATGAGTTCTAGTATAGCTGGTGTTACTCGGATGATTGAGCGATTAGATCTTAAGTCTAAGCGAAACACACATTCCGGTGAAGGTGTCAGTCGTGTTGAGGCCACAAACTTTTTTTCAAAGGGAAAGGGGGTGCTGGATCATATAATAGCTACCTCTCGTGAAAATCGTGTGCCTAGTGACCAAGCCATAGATTTGCATGAAAAATCCCAGGCCACCTGCTCCATCTCAGGCCGCAAAGATGTTACCTGTGCAGAGGTCTGTTCAATTTATTCACATATAATCTAAAAATTATGTTATTCCGTTTTCAATTTATAGGCAATAAGTGCTTTGTGTTTCTGATATTCGACTTACAGCTTTCTGGCTCACATAACTTTTTTTTTTCTACAATTATGTAAAATTGTTTCTGAATATTGGGGGTCCTTGCTGATGGAAGATCCTTGTGGTTAGAACTTATGCTATGGATTCAGATTTCGATTAGACTGTTAGCTGAATACATAACGTGTTTGGTTAAAACGATCATGAAACTTAAGCCACCTACTTTTCTCTCCGTCATTTTAACAAAAGATGTCACCACTCGATGAAATTGAGAACTTGAGCTTACTAAGGGAGAGGATGACGGATGTTTATAGGAGCTCTGTTGACCATCATCTGGCTATGGCAAGTAACGCACTGTAGGAACCTTCCAGTTTCTGTTGATGTCCATAGTAGTGGAGTTTGTTATGTTATTTTATCAAGTTTATGTGTGAGCAGGATGTTTTTGTTGTTACGTTTTGAAAGAACCTTTCTAGGAGATTCAATCATTCAAACAAGTTTTTGTCGTTTCTATTAAACTGTTGTGCTATTTATTTGTACAGACATGCTTCAGGTCACCTTTTGGTTCATGCATAATGTCTTTATTGATCATCTGTATGAGATGGCAATAGGACCATGAGACCATCTATAGCTTGAGTGTTGAAATTTACACTTAGGAGACGGTTTTTGTATTTCCATGGAGTAATAGTTGTTCCATGCTTAGCAGTTACAACCTGGGCGCTGTTGGGCATGGTTGGTTAGAGGTATTTGCTATAATAAGGCAAAACATCAATTTTGTAGAGGTATTGGTAGGGATTGAGGGGTTGGGGGTGGGGGTGGGGGAGTGAATTAAATATATTACTCGATGTAATTGCATCGTGTTGTGGGTCCCGAATAGTTTTGGAGGAACAAGCAATGGTCTTTTAATGTCGGCAAAAACGTGGTGAAAATATTTGAATGCCGCGGGAGGAAATTGCACAGCAGAGAACAATGTCAAAGTTTGCTACGTTGCATTTATTGTGCCGGAAATTTTAACATTTCACACTACGGAGTTTTGGCTATAAAATGGGAGTTTTGGCTATAAAATGGGAAACTTGTAGTGCCATTTCTCACACTCTCAAGTTATACAAACGGAGTATAAGAGAGTGGGTGAGAGAATTTGGGGTATTATTCTTTCGGTGTCTTTCTCTAATAGGGCTCAGTTTATACTATATTTGGGTATACAAAAATAGTGAGATACTCTTGGTTTAGAGTGGGAGTCCGGGTATTTAGAAAGGGGTTATTTGTGGGTCTTACAAATTGGGTGGGAGAGTGTTAAATTCTCTTGGTATATTTTCCTCATTGTATTTTTCACCTTGGAGATTATAATAAACTATATACTTGTCGGGTTGCCGGTGGACGTAGGCGGTTTTGCCGAACCACGTAAATCATTGTGTCTTGATTGGCTTTTATATTTTCACATTAAATTTATCTCTACCAAATTTCCAACTTAGCTCCTGGGGAATAGGGTCGGCGTGACCCAACACATCGGTACAAGTTTACCCAATGGAAATATCATAAAATGGCTAGATGTAGGTCTTTTATAATTCACTCAACTGTTAGTAGAGAAGATTTGACTATGAAACAACTATAATAAACTCATGTTTAGATTGCCATTGCCACATTCAAGCTAACATTACCTTACTATGGTCTGCCTGCTTTATTTGTATCAATTTTTATTTTCAATGTTTTGACTTTATATCCAAAACTACAAAAACAAAGCCCTCATGCAGAACTGTGTGTAGATATAATAAAGTGTAGCACCTTTTAAATCCGTCATCAACGATTACCTGTCATAAGGTAGCTCAGGCAGACAAAGATGGAATCTGACTTAAGATGATAGAAGAGTCATATGCTCTTGTATCTCGTAGCCTAAAAGGCCTTTTTTTTGGCTTGGATGGAGGCCTGTGTGGCTCTGTTCTGGGAGCTAAACCTCGTGCTGTTCTGGCTAGAATAATTTTAATTACAAGGCAGAATAGTATTACCTGGGCGTACCTAAGCAACAAGAATCTTATTTTTCATGGACTAGAGATTTTTTTTTGGAGGACTTAAGTCATTTACTCAGGGAGGCTATGCATCTGCGAGAGCTGTGATTTTTGTGCATTTGTGCGTACTGACTACATCAATAACAGCCAATTTTTCTCTGGTCTTTTTGGTGGGAAATTCTGAATTTGCATCAGTAGACCTTTGTTTGCCTATAAATACCTGAGTTGTTTCACTGTTAGTTTTTTCTGCAAGAATATTTTGTATATGCTTAACTTATGAAATGATGGATCACTATATATGCGAAGTGCAAATATGTTTATCAAATGTCAAATGAATAGATAAAAAGTTTCGGCATGCTCATGCACAAACATTAACAATTCTAATTGTGACAAATTGACAGAATGTTATGGCCCTAAACTTATGACCTCACACTGTTTCGTTCCCTGCAGAGAGCTAACTGAGGCTGTTGGAGCTGTTATATTCTACTGGATGTGCTGAAGCCCAGGTGTGGGCTCATGTTTAAAGGAAGAATCTACCAATGCAAGTGACGTTTGTAAAGGAGGCCAAAATACCCTCAATATTGGTCCCTGCGTCCTGCAGGTGGTTATTTAGTGGCTTCATACGATAAATGTGCTTCCGAAGGTGTTAGTCTGGTCATATGGGTGGGTAGATATATATGTTTGAGACTTGCTACTTTTGTTTTTCATTTTGTAATTCTGTTGAATTCGTTACTGCAGTTGTAAGATTGCCGTGAATGGATTCACTGGTGAGAATTGTGCTCATTTTGTATAACTTTGATCTTGTTTAAAATTCTGAATATGCCTATGCATGATTACAAATGTGTTTTGCCATCCAGATGGTGTTAATGCCGCGAAAGTAATATATTCGTGCAACACTAGTTATAAGATGATATCTGTCGATCTACATCTTACAATCTACATAGTAACATCATATGAATGAGAATATGTTGTCGAGACTCTTGCTAACTTAGAAAATTATAGGACGGAAGAGTTCTTAATTTGGAAGTAGTAGTTTCAGGAGTTATAACATTATTACAAATTCTTTGTCAAAAAAAAAAAAATAAATAAATGTGTTTTGCAACTTTTTTTTTTATTATGAATTCTTTTCAACACCTTTTAAGATAGGCGACTATGATATCTGAATAGGACTCATTGGAGTTTTCGCTTTCATCACGTAATCACGTCGATGCAATCGTTATGAGTTTCTGACAAAGAATGTGTAAGTTGGCTAAGCCAGCAACATCAACCAAAAGGAGTGGATAAGCCCATGCAGGAAAGGCACTCGGAGGAACATAGTAATTGCACTTGTTGGGTTTTCCTGTCCCATTTTATGTTCCATCTCCTATGTACGAATCAATTGAAATAACCGCTAACATAGAAGCCATGCCCATAGGCCTTAGCCTACCATTCCCTGATTGTGAAAACTTAAACCCTGTCATTACACCCACCATCAAGATACGAAACAAAATTTGTCACTACAATTTGCACGAAAGAAATTAGGATCATTATGAGACAAATGCAAGAAGGTTAGCTAGTAACAAAGCTTTGCAGACATATGGAAGAAGGGTTAACTAGTAACAAAGCTTTAAGTTTAATAAACGAAAAAAACAAAAGAGAGATTCCGTTGCCGGGACTTGAACCCGGGTCTCTCGGGTGAGAGCCGAGTATCCTAACCACCTAGACTACAACGGATCTTGATGGTAGGATCCTGAAAACATAGACTAAATAATAAACAAAAATCCTTAGTATGATGTATTGCCGCGTGTCTATACATGACAGTAGACGTATAAAATTTGCGATACGGACACATTTTTTAAGCTCCATTATGAGGGAGATTTTTTAGATGCATATGTAATTTGATATGCTAATGGCATGGTCTAAATATCAGGAGTGAGGATAAAAGCTCTCAATTAAATTAAGACATATAGGCTACGTTTGGTTGAAAGTATTCAACTTTGTAATGTAATGGAGGGAGAGGGAGAGGGTGGAGAAGGGATATGTTTGATTACCTTCACTCATGTAATGGTGATTAAATAAGTTTTGCTATTCTTTGACCATTACATGAATTTGTACAATTAGAGCTATAAGCTTGTAATGGGGATTGCAACTCCTGCCTCTTTCTCCTAATCCCCCCACCATTTTTAGGCTAAATTGGATGATTACAAGAGTGATTGCATTGCACCCAACAAAACAAGCCCGATTGCTTACAAAATCAATGCCTTATCCCGTTATTCTGTAGCCTGATAAAAGTTTGCGATGAATTCACCTAATGTCTCGGTACGATTGTAGTTTATAGATGACCGCCTTATAACATTTATTTTTCAGAAAATCACCTTATTATTCATAAATTGATGACTTCATATGGATTTTTCTTACAAAAGGAAACATGTAAGGAAACACATGATGACATGAATCAAATAAGACTATTAAATATCTTAAACCAAACTATTTATCATAGCCAAGTAATAACAAGCCAGATGCCCAGATTATATGGCTTGAGTGCTTGGCACTGGAAGTTATATTGTAGATCCCAAAAATAAAGATAGGCCTTGTCAAAAAATGAAAAAAGAAAAGTAGTGATAAGGCAGAGACTCTCTTTACGGATTACTTGATTCGTGCCATCTGTGTACTCGCTCACGCCTCACGGCATCTATGGCGCATATAAACCATCTTTTCAATTTTCATCTAACTACATCTGTACATACTTCACCAGGAAACTAGACATCATAAAACTAGTACGTACCGCTCCTTTTCTTTCCTTGTTCCAGGTACGCAAATTTTTCTTGCAAATATTTATTGTTCAGATGGTGCCTTCTTGTCCCATGGGTTTTATGTTCGTATAACACTATAACGAATAGACAGGATTTTGCTGATAAAACAACGCATCATGTCATATATTGCAAGCATGGCGCACTGACCTTACATTATGATTTCCTGAGATCAGTTACCTCAAAATATGCATAAAATATACTATATACTAAGGAGCTACATTAAGTCAATCACGAAAGAAAAAAACTTTTACGCAAACGTTTAACGTAACCAAAATGATCATCTTTGAAATAGGACATTCCATGATAGTAACTGATAGTTCTTGATGAACGATACTTGAGGAAAAACGTGAGTGTTATTATCTATAAATACAGGTTTTGGGTTGTGCTATCTATAAAAATTACCAAGTTAGCTTTTAATTATCTCAGACAAAGTTTACTTATAAAAAATAAAAAAAAATCTAAGACAAAGTTTGTCAATTGCCCTTGTATTTGTTCTAACTTTTGCTGTCTTTGATCATAGGAGTAATTGAGTAAATTTACAGGAGGACGATGGCAACTGAGGAAGAAAAATTTCCACCACAGCACCAGGATACTCAACCAGGCAAAGAGTACTTGATGCATCCACTCCCCATATCAGTCAATCCTGAATATAAACCATCCAATAAACTTCGTGTGAGATTTTGGATTATATTAACTTTTTTGCTATTTAATATAGGATTGCATTGAACCAATGAGATGTGGTTGGTGGTTGCTCACCTCATCTATGATTAAGGATTCAATCCTTGTCTATAGGAAAGGAGCACATTTTTGGTTAGTTATTTACCTCTTTGGAGAGCTCCTGTCGCGAAAGGGATAAATCACTATTTTTGATAGTGGAACCCGACCTAGGTTTAACAAAAAAAAAATATATAGGAGTGCGTTGATATACATGTGCATGTACTTTATACATGGTTAATTATTTAGGATTGATAAGAAAGCACATAAACAATAACATAATTATGTTTGAAACTCACTTGAACCTTTTTTATTTGTGTAGCTCATGTAATGTGGGTGGGACATGTTGATGCTAAACATGACATATTACATAAGCGTTAGTATTATGTGTGAGATACGAAGTATAAGTTATACACGCAGTTCATAGGTTTAGGACAAGCTCTAATGATGTTGTGCCCATTGCAGGGAAAGGTGGCACTAGTGACAGGAGGTGATTCAGGGATAGGGAGAGCAGTATGTTACTATTTTGCCCTAGAGGGCGCAACCGTGGCCTTTACATATGTGAAAGGGCCAGAGGATACTGATGCAGGTGATGCCTTAAAATTGATAAGAGAAGTCAAGGCAAGCGATGCTGATGGACCGATTGCAATACCAACCGATCTGCGATCTGAAGAAAATTGCAAACGGGTTGTTGATGAAGTGGTTGCGCAGTTTGGCCGCATTGATGTCCTGGTGAATAATGCGGCAGTGCAGTTTCACGGGTATAGCATAGAAGATGTCTCAGAGGGGCAGCTCAGGACCACATTTGAGACCAACTTCTTCGCTTATTTCTTCATGGCCAGGTAATTTTTCCTCCAGATATATACAAATCGTTACACAGTGTGCTTAGACCTTTTACTAAGTATAACAAGCATATACTCCTACTAGTTCAACTGAAAAAACACCTACAAATTGGCACACATAATCAAGCTAATTTGTCATTAACAATTCATCAGTGACAAAATGGTAGCACTAAACTCGATTTGCATATAGCAGTTTACTTGTAGATCATATCTATCCAATGCATTTGTTCAACTTCGTAACGTAGAAAGCTGCACTAGCTAGTTGTCTGCGTCAAGAAACCACGGCCAACTTGTTCATACCATTTCAAATTAGTTAATATGTTGAGCCAATCAACAAAGAAATTGTGCAGGCAGATAGAAATATATGCTACAAATCGATAGAAGTGGTGTACTTATATACGATTTTAACATGTCCTTGTGCCATCTTCTTCAATCTCCACTATGCAGGTATTCACTGAGGCACATGAAAGAAGGAAGCTGCATCATCAACACTTCCTCATCTACAGCCTACACAGGTCTACCAACTTTGCTGGAGTACAGTGCCACAAAAGGCGCTATCGTCAGTTTCACTCGGAGCCTTGCCCTCCAGCTCATTAAACGGAAAATCCGAGTCAATGGGGTTGCGCCAGGACCCGTTTGGACTCCACTGGAAGTGGCTTCATTGCCTGTGAGTGAGGTCGTAAGTTTTGGTTCACAGGTGCCGATGGATAGAGCAGGACAGCCCTTTGAACTCGCACCATCGTTTGTTTTCCTGGCAAGCAATGAGTGCTCATCCTACATTACTGGCCAGTTTGTCCATCCCAATGGTACGTTTTGGATTGTGTTTCTCTCTATTGCTAGCTTGTCTAGCCATTTTTAGATGAATGTTATCTTGTCGACATGAGTTTCCTTGTTTATGTATAAATTTGTTAATTTATACCAAAAAAAAAAAAATGCATAAATTTGTTAATATATATTTTTTTTCTGTTCTGTAGGGGGGACGATCGTCAATGGTTAATCAAACATTGCCTTTATGATAATCTTGAAAATTGAATAAAGGATGCACTATTTTGTACCATTATGTTATTAATTTTTTCTTATTGAATGATTATATCATAATACAATATCAAGTGATGTTAATGTAACTTGATACCACCCAACGACAATTTTTCTTATTGGTATTATATAGGGCTGAATTGTCAATTGTTAAATAAACATGAAAACAATTTTATGTATAGAGAAAGATGATCTTGTATTTGGCTTTTTCTCTATCAATATATAAATAATAGCTATCTTCTTGAGTAATGATAGGGTGTCACTATATTACACCTCAATTCGGAAATTTAGCCTATGACAATATCTCATTTTACGTTGGTCTTTAGTGTTTCAGGTAGAATGATAGTTTTTTTTGGTCCAAAGACGTGTTCATTAAGATAATCATACATTAAAAAAATTGACAAAAGATGTTTTCATCCTTTTGTCATTTAGTGATTATGTTAGAACGGAAAAATCGTTATCGGGGAGTCTAGAACCAAGATCATTTGTCTAATTGAGATTATATCTTAAAAATAAGTGGCACAAGGGGAGTAGTTCAGTTGACTTATATGTAAGGAAATCTCCATTAATTTTTGGGAAATTATCTGAGGTATCCCTGAGGTTTCGCGTTTTCCTAGTGGTACCCCCCAC
>CAAKMY010041217.1:532-13239 GCA_901111285.1 Corrigiola litoralis
TAATTTTAAAAATTCAAAAATATTTGTGAGAGGGTGGCTAGCACTTTAACACCCACCAGGTGGGCCTATATTATCTTCCTAATGAAAATAATCCAACGTTTGAACATGTCTAATGAAAATAGTCCTTGTATTTTAAAGGATATGATCCTAAGTACCACACTTAAAATTTTGTGAATAGATTGCTTACCGCGGCCCGGCATTGATTATATCACACGTTTATTACATATTTCATTTGTTGTAATATTATTTTAAATTTCACCCCTCTTGTTTGCTTACATAATAATATAGCAAGACACTCATTGTATTACTCCATTAATTTTTTTTTCCATACAAAAGTAAAAGCGTGTAATAAAGCTCTTTTACTTTAGAGATATTGATTAAAAGATCTTAATGATTAAAATAAAAAGGTCATTTTTCAATGACATGGATTACTTTTACTGTATTATAATCGGAATCATACAAGATCGAAATAACATGAATTATACAATAACTTTAGAAAACTACATTATATGAAAGTTTATTAGAAAAATAATTTTTAAAAAAGCATGGGGGGTTGAAGTTGCGATGAGTTTTTTCACCAAAATTTGACGGCAATTTAACAGTCTTTTATTTGTGATCATTTTCATTAGACAAGCTTAAACGTAGGATTTTTTTTCATAAACATTACAAGGTGGGACTATTTTTGGAAAATGGAGTAAACGTTGGATTATTTTGTTAAAAATTTCCTTTTTATTATATCTCTTATTTTAAGATTGTGATATAGGGTTGTTTTTTTTCGTGAGAGGGTAAGAAGAGGAATGAAACCTAGGAGATACATTAAAGATTGAGATGTGAAAGAGGGAATATGGAGAATAGGGTTGTTAAAAAAGTTATCTAAATCGATTTTTTATCGGATCAGACCATATCAAATGCGATTCGTTATTTGGTTCCGATATTTTTAAATTCGGTATTTGATTCGATTTTTTTGCAACTCCAAATTTTGGGCTAAAAAATGTCCAAGAAAAGGGTTTAGAGCAGTGGATCGATCGGATCGAATCAATCTTTTCGATCCATGAAATTGTTAGATAATTTTTTTGACCCAAACCTTATCTATTTAGTCATAATTTAAATCATTCTATCGGGAGTAATGGGCTGCCACTTAGATTTCTTGTATCTTTTGTTATTTTTCTTGTACCTTTTCACAAAAAAAAAAAATAAGAAAAACACCGAAAGATGCAATAAATTTAAGATGGAAACACATGTTTTTTGGAACACGTGATAATTTGCCCTATAAGGGGTGAGGAGATGATAAGGATATTGTTGATCAACTAGTTTAGGTAGAGACCGTCTACTTTTATTATAAAAGTAAATCAAGTCATGTTCGCTCAATAAAGTCTTATAAATTCACAAATAATTTAGCTTGTATGGAGTTTAAGAAAATTTACCTAAGTCTATTTTCTAAAATGTAAGTTGTCAAAGAGTATAAGGTAGTCCCGGGACTACCTAAAACTAGGTAGTCCCAGACCCAAACACGCGCAGGCCCAAACACGCGCAGGCCCAAACACGCGCGGAATAAATTATATTCTTTAGCGTTACTATTAGACATCAAAGCCATCTGGCTCAGCTGGCACTTGTGGAAATCATAACTTGTATATAGGGCACGGGTTCGAGTCTTCTTACTCCCCAATTTTTTTTTAATGTCCATAAAATTAGAAGCACTAAGCAATGTCCATAAATATCTATAATGAGTCGGTAATTTCTGTGTCAAAATCTTTATTGTTATCATTACAGACAATATCCATAACCCATTTTTTGATATTCATAAAAAAATATACCAGTGTCTACAAATACAATATCCAAAACGATCTCCATAACAAAAATAAAAATTAAGCAATGTACAAAAAAATATACCCAATATACATTAAAAATATAATTAATATACACCAAAAATACAATAAATATACACCAAAAATATACACATTATACATTAAAAAAATATTACCGATATACATCAATAATATAACCAATATACATGAAAAATACAATCAATATACATCAAACCCTAGAAACCCTAGGCCCTCCCCCCAAACCCTATAAACCCTAGATCCCAAACCTTAGTGCCTCCAATAAACCTAGCGCCTCGCCCACAGCAGCTGCCACCAGTCGCCCCTCCGTGATACCTCCACCGCAGCCTCCACCTCGTCGCCGCGCAACCGAAACCACCTCCAACCAACCACACCCCACACAAAACCACCACACACAGCCCAAAAACAATCAAGAACACTAGAAAACACACCCAAACCGCCTAATAACACTTAAAAAATCAGATCCCAATAACTAACCATAGTAAAATGGGATTCGCAGCAAAAAATCAACAAATCCTAAATATCTACAACAAATCACATAATAACAATAAAAAAACGAAGAATAAGGTGAAGTAGGGTAGGTGATGAGGACGGCGGTGCGTGGCAAACAAACTGATTGGAGAAGGACGTCGGAGCGAACAATAGTTTTCGTTTGCCTGCGTCGGAGCTCCGGCAGCAAGAAGAGAGAAAGATGAGATGATTTGAGGAGAGAGAAAAGTTAGAAGTAATGGGTGAATGAGAAATAGAATGGAGCAAATGAGGAGCGGTTGACGTACGAGATTGTGTTTTTTTTTTCTTTATATAACACGGCACGGGAAATGTCTAAATTGCCCCCCGGACTACCTAGTTTTAGGTAGTCCCGGGACTATCTTATAATTTACCGTAAGTTGTGATTGTTGATTATGGAGAAAAAAATGATGATTTCAAAAGGAAATAAGCAATATTATAGGAGGATGAATAGCTTTCCAAGAATACCGAAAAACTTCCACGATCGCATCAAGGCATCAATGCAGAACGAGCAAGAACCGTCAAAAACCAAAAAGAAAGCATACACACACAAAAGCAAAGATCTTGAGACCAATCTCACGTCTTCCAAAAACTTTATACTCTCCCTTTAACTTTCCTTACCTCTCAAGATTTCTCCTTCTTCTTCCTCTCTTCTTTGCCCTTATTTTTCTTCTGTGTATCTCCTCTTTTCTCTCTTCTTCTTCAATGGCGGATGGAGCAGGGCCATACACCAAGCCCCAAGGGCTTAACTCCTCATCAACTGCCCTAAACAAAAAAAAACCTACTAAGTTTTACTCGCATTTTCTCTTCAAAGCCTCTGTTGTCCTACTTTTCCTAGTGATCACCACACTTTTCCCTTCAGAACCGCCTGACTTTGTCACCCCATCTCTGTACACTAGGTGTTGGGAAGCTGTTCAGTTGATATTTGTAGGTATTGCTGTTTCTTACGGTTTGTTTAGCCGTAAGAATGATGAACCTGAGGGTGATCATAGCCATGCAAAGGTTGATCATGCTCACTCTTACGTGTCTAGGTTGCTTCAAGTTACGTCGGTTTTTGATGACGAAGGTGATAGTCCACATGGGCCTAATGATCATGATCATGATAGTGATGATAGTAACAAGGTTCAAACATGGAGTTCACAATACTCTAGGAATGAACCTATGCTTGTAGTTGCTAAAAAGAATTCTCTTGTTGATGACAATTCTAGGGTTGGTGAAAAGCCACTTTTATTGCCTGTTAGGAGCTTGAAGAGTAAGGTGTCTGAGGAAAATGGTGGTGATTATGGCGTTTCTAGGATTTATGCTAGATCAAATTCGAGTCCTACTGGTAAGGGAAATTTAAATATTTCGCAAAGAATGGGTAGAAGTGATATAAGTGGAATTGGGGTGGTTGATGAGGACGAATTTGTGGTTCCTAGGGATTATATTAGGTCTAATTCAAGCACTAGTGTGAAGGGATTTTTGAGTGATCCGAAAAGAATGAGTAGAAATGATGCGATTGGAGGTGGATTGGTTAATGGGGAGGATCATGGGGTTCCTAGGGGTTATAGTAGGTCAAATTCAAGCACTAGTGTGAAGGGATTGTCGAGTGATTCAAAAAGAATGAGCAGGAATGGGAGTGGGAAATCGCAAGATAGAAGTGCTAATGGGCTTGGATATGGTAATGGAGACAGGGAGGTTTCTGGATCATTGAGTAGGTCTAACTCGAATTTGAATTCGAGGGGATTTTCGAGCATGGTAAGGAAATCGTCGAGTGGGGATGATGGAGAATTGGATGATGGAGACATGGAGGAACAAGTTGAGGAAACTGTTGTGCTTCCATCACCAATACCATGGAGATCAAGGTCAGGAAGGATGGAGGTGAAAGGCAAATCAGATGATTCTGCCTCTCATATGCTTTCGCCATCACTGGAGGAAAGTGAAGCTGCTCAGTCATTGAAGCCCCAATTGTCACAGCCCCAGTTATCGCGGTCAAGTTCATCGTCTTCCTCTTCTTCCTCTCCTAGGGAGTCATCTCCGCGGCCTTCAGTATCTTCGCCTAGGAAGCTATCTCCTTCGATAAACTTATCAGAGTCCCAAGCTAAAATTGTTGAAGATTTTGGGAGGAGGAAGAGCAATTACAGTTCTCGGCTTCCCCCTCCGCCTCCTCCACCTCCACCTCCTCCACCAATTCATAGGTCACGGCTGGTTAACTCGTGTACCAATAAGGCCGATGCTGAAATTGCTAGCCACCACAAGGAGTTAAAGCAAAGTGTGTGGCGTGAACCAGAGGACATTGGCAGGGGGCCTGGAGAGGATTCATTTAATAGAATCAATGCAGGGTTCGAAGCTAAAGCTAGGAATGAGGTTGATATTTCATTGGGGGCTAAGTCTGTTAGAACGGTTAGAGCCGGTGAGATGAGGTCCAGGGAAGTCGATTTAACCGAGACTGGTAAGCCAGAGCGAAAGACTGCGGGGTACGCTCCAATGGCAATGGCATCTTTCTCAGAGTATCCCAACGAAACTAGAGATTTTCTCGAACAGGTGCTGCTGGAAACTGATGATGAATCCGAAAGCGAGGGTGAGAACTATGTAGCAGAAAGGGTGGAGAACTCAAATGTGGAGGAAGCACCTTCCAACAATGTCAATGATGAGGGGCCGGATGTTGATAAAAAGGCTGATGAATTCATTGCTAAGTTCAGGGAGCAGATCAGACTTCAGCGGATTGAGTCAATCAAGAAATCAACTGGGCAACTAAAGAGAAGTTCTGTAAGGTAACACTGTAGGGCTTTCACCTTCATTGTTATCTTCCTTGGGTCCCAATATTTTAACATTTAGTCATCATCAGAATTTTCTGCTTGGTTTTGGTTAATGGTGTATAGATATATTGGCATGGATTAATTTCCATTGTAATCAGCAATGACATTGGAAACATCTTTCTTATATATGAAACTACTTAGTTGATCATTTCATTTGCATTAAGTTCGTAGGCATGGTGAATTGATGATTATTGTTATATAGTTTAGTTTCTTTTAAGCTAACTCTTGACAAGTAAGAAAAGAACACCCAACTAAGATCATATTGTTGAGCACTGACTATAACTGTATAAGACTGTGAGCAATGTGTCATGATATTGGCGATTTTTTTAAAATACAGCTATTTTTGTTACAGTATAATCATAGCATTGTTTTGTAAAAGAGCAGTGTACGCCTATTTTTCTAGACTATTTTACATCTAATTGCTAATTGCATATGAATTTCAACAAATTGTGAACTCTAGTTAATTCACCCAATTCTTGCAAGAAACCATTTCAATGCACAAGCTATATTCTCCTCTTGTGGTTGAAGTGACCTGTGTGTGAGGTGGTAAGCGTAATTTTTGTCAATAATTTTCTTCTTGGAGACCCCCTTCACCATATCGTTTCAATTGTGGTCGCTTCTGGCCTTGCCGAGAGAAGTAGGAGAATTGACAATAGGTGCGAGAGTATTGTATCTTAATAAAGTTCCTCCGTGGGAAGAATATGGTGTACATAATGCGTTTTATCATTGTGACTTTGTGAGCTGTATACAATAGCCAATTTGCCTACCATCTTGGTGTGTACACAGGAATGTTCTAGCACATTGCTCTGTGGTTGAATAAATCATTCCTATAAATGTGGCTTTTTATCTGAAATATAGTTCTGCGGTACCAATATTGGTGAAACATTTGCTCAGTTCTATATTGATTAGGACGGAAAGTATGACTTTTTGCATTAGAAAGTGTGGCAGGGATACCTTCTTTGAAGAGCAGGGCAAATGACTAAGCATTAGATACCAATTGGATTAGGTTTCTATGCTTTTTGAAGCCGGTGTTTGAAGTACAATATTCTTGTATTGACTGTTCGAGATCTCTAGATTAAGGCTTAGACTAAATGAACCGACAACTTGAAGATTCGCATGTAAGCAAAATAGAGTAGAAGTATGGAACTTAGGTTTGAGGTGAAAGAAAACAGCATTCATGATATCCTTTTCTGAGTGAAAGAATAACCGACTGTTGATGCTTTTTGGTTATTCTTTGCTTAGAACAAAAGCGTACGAGTTTCAGTCACTAGCTCTCAGAAAGGTATCATCTAGATAAAGGAATAAAGATTACAGGTAAATTTTGCTTCTTGACATGTGATGTGATCTAATCTAACCTGTGGCTGTATGGTATTTGGAAATAGTCTCTCGATGGGCACCATCTATATGGTCCCAAGAACATGTGCTTCTATTTGAATTTCTTGTACCTTTTAGTGTTTTTTTTTTTGTATCTTTACTGAGAAAGTACAAGAAAGTTGACAAAAGGTACAAGAAAACTAGAATTGTGCTACTGGGAGCACCTAATAATTTGCCCTCAATGGGTATTGTTTATAGTTATAGCGACTCCATTCCATAGGATCAAGGGATGTAGAAAAGCTTAACGCCTAAAATAACAGCTGAAATTGCTAGAGGCCTAGTGAGAAACAGTATCGACATAGCTTTGATTAGAAAGTTGTAACTTGTGAGTAATGAGGATCAGAAACTTCCTCATTGAGCTGGTTCAATGAAGATGACTATTACGGAGTATGATTTACATCTGGTTTTAATTTTTGACATGTTTAGAGTTTGTTCTGAATTCTATTCCATGACTGGCAAAGTCAGAGTGCCCTTGTTTTGAGAAAATTTAATAAAATACTACTCTACTAGGCCAGTGCCCCCATTCATCTTTTCTCCTTTGTTTTCTTTTTTCTTTGTTTTTTGTATGGTAATAGTCTAATAGAGCTTAGGATTCTTTGTTGTATGGTTTTTTTTTTTTTGGTACAATTCTATGTTGTATTGTTGTTGTGTTGTAGATAACAATTAGTTTAGAAGTTTATATACTCCGTTTATCCTTTTTTTTCACCATCTGATTTAGTCGGGATTCGAACTGGGTAGGACCATTAAGAAGGTAAAGTTCTCCCTCAGAGTATTAACATTGTTGTATTCTCAAGGTCTCAAATGTGAAACCTCTAGTTAAGCTACAACAACTCCTCACCAATTGATCTAAGTGTTATTGGTTATATTTCCTTTATGGTTGTGTATCTATTGACTATGGTGGTTTCTGATTTCATATATGCTTTGAAGTATTATTAGTAATATGAGTATATGAAATCAAAAAATTTAGTATCAATCTGGTCCAATGTTATTAGTTCAACGGAAATAGTAATCGATTCAAATTAGTTCGAACAAAAAAAATATTATACAACACTCTATATATAACTATCACACAGATGTTGTAATCAGAAAACGTTTTTCTACAAGCATTTTGGATTTGAGTACGATATACTTTCAGGCAGTAGGCTAGTGGACCGTTGATCAGTTTATAGTTTACCTACTCTGTATCATGTTTTTATGACTTATGAGTATTTTGTTGCACGGTATATTTAGTCCCCACTAATTTTATTCACATAAAATTAATATTAATATACATGAAAATAGAATCAAATAAAATAAACTTGGATAACCATTGAACATTGAACACTAGTACACTACTAGTCTAATTATCATATGTTCATCCAGAATACACCTCATAATAGAACTGAGGTTAATATTCCCTAAGAGGTTAAGACAACACTATCCTTTCCAACTTGTTCAAGTAAAATGAAAGAAAATGAATCCAACAAAAAGGATATGAATTTAATAAATCTAACTTAAAAAGGTATGAAGTTTATGTATCAAAAATTAATTGGAGAGAATTGAGGTCGTTGGGTTGGGGTAAAATAAGAGACAAAGATGAAATGAACTCCTAAATATGAACTCTTGTGTTTGTTTGAGTTATAATTTTTTCACTCTATTATTATGCTATAATTCACTCTCCTCCCCCCCCCCCCCCCCCAAATGCCCAATTTAATTCCCCACATGCCCCTTGGGTTTCATAATCTATTTACCTTCCTAACCACACCCTCTTCCCAAGTCACCCTCTTACGTGAGTTTCACAATTTATGACAAAGGATCGTCTACTTTTATTATTTTGAAAGTTTATATGCCTCTATTGGGCCAACATTGTAGGTGGTCTCTCACAAGACTTTCGGAGTGAGCATTTAAAACTTTTTTTTTAAGATAAAATATAAAAAAACGTGAAAGGATAGATAAAGACAAATGTATTATTAAGCCCAAGCTCTTTTCTTTTTACATCGTCGTCTGTCCATTCTTGTGCCACTTATGGCCTTATGGGCCTGGTCTCAGCTGTTGCCAAACTAATTAACTTGTGCACCTACCAATTTTGTACACTTTGCGTGAGGCCATGAGGGTCTTCTATTTGGTAACGGAACTTAACATGTAAATTATGACGTTTCTAAGGCTTTCTTGGACGATTTTATCTAAAGCCCAAATGGCCACCAGGCTACACAATTCCGCAGCTCACTTACTGGGTGGTCACTTCCCTAATAAGCCCCAGTTTGAACTGCTTGTTGTTCAACCCAATTGCACAGCCAGCCTCATACAGGCTACAGAGTTCAGACCACCGACCACAGTATATTCTCTCACTATTTGAAACAGGGAATTTCATATTTATAGGACGAGGAAATGAGATCATTGCATAAACCGGTGAGTTCTATTATGAATACAATCTTCTCACATTCTTTTTTTGATCCTCTATATATGTAGGAACTGGAATAGAAATGTAAGAGAGTGGTACCCATAATAATTACCACTCAACTGAAAGTTCAAACTGTCATTTCCAGTTATGATTTTACTCCTAGGTCTCCCTATACTGCTATACATGGCAAGATGATGCTCCAAGTGGGTTATGTGAAGTGATTGGTGTGCCCATAGCATGAAAAATTTTTTGCGTAAAAAGGGCCAAAAAATGTTGGATTTGGAAACACTATAATTCCAAATTATGGAAAAAAATTATTTCATAAATATAATATATACAATGTTAAATACATTTTCTTCAAAGTCGATAATATCGTTAGACAAAAGAGAGATAGTAGTGATTGGATGAAGACTTTGAGAGGCTAACCATGTAAGACTCACTTCTATAGTTAAGCTCCAACACTCATATAAGTAAACAAATAAATATGGCATATTAGGAATCCAATTTACAGTATATTTTTTTACAAGTATTCATCCATGTGAGGTCCACATCGATAAATTTTAGAGAGGAAGATTAATTTATAATTGTCCCAGTACTTTTATAACTCCAATAAGTTTTTTTTTTTTTTTTGAATCCTAAAAGAGAGCAAAGCCCAACTAAATGATAGAGTTGGTCCTCATAATTCGAGGCCAAGCAACAACCATAACATCCTCTCTAAGTATGCTACTCAGCTCTCTGTAGGAGCTTGGGACACAAATTAACTTCTCCGTGCTTTCAACTCCCTCGTTAACCAGCCTGTCTGCATCGCGATTGCCTTCCCTGAATACGTGTTCCACTTTAACATTCCATTGCTTGTTGTAAATGAAATTGCGACAATGCAAAACCAAATACCGAAGGGAGCCATCGGGTGTATACTCTCCTTACATATATTCGACGCAAGCTTTACTATCAACTCCAATAAGTACTATCAAAAGATTTAAATATCACTGGTCTTGTGGAATGGGTTTGTGCTACTTTATTTGTGTCTCGATATATATTTAAGCTTGTCTAATATAACGTTGTCGATTCGATTTAAAGGGATGTTTGATGGTCTTACACATACAAGGAATTTTAGTTGAGTAAATGTGTGAGATAATCACCCTCCAACAAAAGATGGTAGAAGGTGAGACTAATTTATTTATAATAGGGTACTTGAGCATACAACTTTTGTTATTGGTGTAGTGATAAGGGACCACTCCAAGCATGCATCAAATGCTTATCATTAGACTTGTAAGAGTCAAAAAAAACTATTTGTTCTTCTACATTTGATCCTAGATTCAATTTGGTCCAAGTTGCCTAAATATTCTTGTTTAATCTGAAATCAGTATGCCTAACCACATGATCAAATTAGATCATATGATTAGAGATTACAACTATGATTAGTGTGGGTCCAACATGCATGGCAAGTATGACACATCCATCATGTACTGCTTTTAAATTGGTTAACCAAATTGAACATTATTGGAGTTAAATAATAGAGGAGGTCCATCACTATCATTATTTGAAGCCAAATTATGATTAGGTGAACATCAATCTTAAAATCTAATTAAACTAGTTTTAATGATTGCACCTATCATGTGGAATTGTAGAATCTGTCATTCCCGGTTATAGAAAATCCCACCAACCAAACATGCTTCCCCATCACTTCTGTCTTTCCGAAAGCTGCTACGGTATTTCTTATAATTGTTTTACCAATATGTCCTTTACTACTGACGCTCTAATGACAGACTACCAACGGTATTTTCGTCTATTCAAATTGAATACACCCAGGAAAATTGTTTAATACACTAATCCGTACACCCACACGTGCAGTCCCAAATGGCCACTTGGCTTGCCATCCCATATTTCTCTTTGTAAATTAAGTTAACAGTCGGCTCAAACAACAAACAGTCAAACGCTAAAACAAGCATGAGGATTGAGGAACAACCTAGAAGTTAGACGGTAGCATCGATCGTGAGAAATGACTTGGAAGTTTTTTTTTTTTTTTGTGCACTAATTTTCAGGTTTTTCATTTTCTTTTTAGTTTCTTTGATTTCTTTTATAGAGTTTCATAGTTGGGGATAATCTAAGCACAAATAATATTATGCATCATGCTTCATTCATCGAAATAAATATGATTGAAGATGTACAGTATATTCGATGAATATAAATGTTGTATTTGGTGAACATGTATATTAAAATGCTTGGTGATTTACTTGAAAACTCCACAATTCAGAGTGTTTGGCTAAAAATAGTACAAGGATAGTGTAACCTCCGGTAAAGTTTGTGAAAAATTGATGGAATAAAATTATATTTATTCTCATTAAAAAATAATATAATAAACAAAACATATCAAATAGAAATTTGTAAAACAAATAAAATTTAAAAATATAAAAATATATTCATTGAAAAATTAACATGAAACAACCTCGTAAATTTTACTGGACCAAAACCTAGTTATTAATCCAAAAATTTGTATGAACAGCGCCACACTGGCAACACACTAATCTTCAAGGATGAAAAAAAGGGCAACTAATCTTGATTGCGTTATATACTTATATCTTTCCAACAATTATACAACTCCCTTCTTTCAATACCAAGCTTCTCACTTTCCTTTTTATGTCATTTAAGACCAACCTTCTTATTTCCCTTTATGGTAATATCGGAGGGAGTATTGATTAAAGATCACTTTAACCGTTATTTGAAGGTCCCATGTTAACCAGCTAAGCCAGTCACATGGAGGTCCAGCTATGCGCGCCACCCACTTGTGTTCTTTCTCTCCTCAAGCGCACGTGTGGGTCGATCCCGTAATCAACGGCTGCGTATAAATTAATAAAGATCCAACGGCTGTTGTAGGAACATACGTGGCTTCCACGTAATCGGGATTATACTATGGGAAAATTTGGGATTAGGGAAATGTTATAGAGAATGAACCTAATGATTTGATCTTAAGGCCCATGATTTGACCGTTGACCAGATCTCTATAGGGAGAAACTTTGACTGTGAGTGCACGTGTGGGTGCAGATGCATACACGTGTGCTTTGCTGGTTGTGTGCTGGATATTGGTGAGGTAGTGTGACACGTCGGATACACATGAGTAGTATCCAATAATAGAGAAAGGTTTATATGTTTCTTGCAAGTTGTGGGCATAGGCGAAGCCCGAGGTGAGCAATGTGGTGGCACGATGTTTTCCCAAATTTAAACTAGTAGTAGTACTCGTACTTCGTACTACCTAAGATTATTATCAATTGTACATCTGTAATTCTGTACTATTTACATTGTCTTAAATTTCTTTTTATGCCCATTGCTTGAGTCTATTTGTTGTTACAATGTGAGACTCATTAATCGAAGATATCTTGATCAATTTGAAGTTTTGAAGTTTGAACTTTTTTCATGATTCGTTTATAGAGATCATCATTGGATTCCTACCACTTCCTTCGTTCTAAGGCGAAAAAAATAGGGAAATTATCCAAAATACTTCTGAGTTTTCGTGTTTTTTCTGTGATACCCCTCAGGTTTGATATCTATCTATGGTATCCCTAATATTTATTTTTGACAAAAAAAAGAGCTGAAAACTTAAAATCATTAGCATTTAATTCAATCAATCTATTTTAATGATTTACAAAATAAACTAATAATACATGTTCAACACACAACTCAAACTTTTAACTATATCTCTTTACTTTTTTTAAAACATTTTTATTTTATTTTTAATCAACAAGAGTAGTTATAAAAACAATGTTTTGTCGGTAACTAACTAATTTTTTTATTTTTTATCTTTCTTTT
>CAAKMY010041219.1:0-17043 GCA_901111285.1 Corrigiola litoralis
CTATTAAGTCTCTATTCACCCCCCCTCTAGAGCTTAGCCTAGTACCATCAACACTTATATAATACTAGTTGTTGGATAGCGTGCTACGCACACGGGCCCCTCCAAAAAAGTTTTAAAATCATAGTATAAAGATCTTTTGAAAAATCAACACAATCAACACAAGATTTACCTGGTTCGACCTCAAACTCGAGGCCAACTTCTACCCTAAATTTACTCTCAAAGAATCCACTAATTCAAAAGAGTACACATGAAAACTTGTTCTACACTAAGAACAAGATCATATCAGCAATCTACCAAATCTCCACCCGAGATTTAAGACTCAACACAAGACACTTCTTTCTTCCCGTCCCAACCACTCTCTTAAGAAAAAGTAAAAATTACAAGAGTAACTTTCTCATCAGGCTTCTAATAAGAAATGGAAACTTAAAGATCAATGACACTTCTTGCTCAAAGTAAAACTCAATAATGATGTGAAAAAGTGTACGTATAAAGTAGACTTAGTGTTTATTTTATAAGATCATTAGGATATTTGAATAATAGGAAATATAATCACAATATCCTTTAATTCTAAAAAAGAAGAGTTTCATATGGAATAAAACTCCACGATCATTAATTAAAACGATTGCAAGGTAAAAAGAACCAACTAAACCATACAATTAAAATCTCTAAATAATTATTACAATTCAATGAATGAATAATTAACTATTAAGTTATAACTTTAAGCTGAAAGTTTGGGCATCTCGGGCTAGTATTTGGAGCAAACTTTATGTGGTACTTGAAGATTGCAATGTGAGGAGTTGATTCGGGGTAGTGGTTAGTGGTGATGGTCGTCGGTGGCGCCGCCACAAGGATACCAAGTTGGGTGGTTCATTTGTTTAAATTGAAAGTTTATGGTCAAATTTGATGGTATTACTTCATGTATATCCTAAATTGGTTTATATGGTTGTGTTCATTGGTTTAAGAGTTCTTTAATAGTGGTTTTTGTTTTAAGTTTCGTGGTGGTCGGAGTAGTGGTAGAGAGGAGAGAGAAAATGACGAAAATTAAGATATTTTTGTTCAAGACAAGAGCTTTGAAGCTTGTTCTTATGGGTGTGTTGTTTATAGAGTAATTGGTGAGAAGTTTAGCCATTTTCGTGCACCACTTGTGTCATCATAAGAGGACCAAAATTTTCTTCCCCAAATTGATGAACAAGTGTCTTTAACTTTGCTTAATCATCAAAATCCGGTTGCCAAGTGTTTGTAGGGATGTTAGAGGCTTAACCTGTGTAAATGTGAGCTTTGCTAAATGTTGAAATATGGAGAAGCCATGGGAGCAAAGCTCCATGCGTGAGAGGGGAGGAAGAAGAGAGGAAAATGTGAGAAAAATGGCATGCATGACATTTCTGTAATTTCGGGCAAGTTTTGGGCAGTTTTGTGTTTTTGTCTTTTGCACAGTTTTGTCTTTTACTAGTATTTCTCTACTAGTTTCATGTGTTTATGTATTTATACAAGTCTAAACATTATACTTAATATTAGTCTTAGCTATTAAAAAAAGTTCTAACCTAATTTTTTTGGAAAATTTACCGAGCATAATCGCTACTATCAACAGTTGTCCATTATTAATCCCTACTATGAGTTATTCCGGAATAATCCTTACTACGCCTCATTTATTCCATAAACGATCACCCAACCCCAAACCAAATTTTCGAATCTAAATTTTATTAAAACCTCCCTCTTTTCTCTCTCATTCCACACCATTCTCTCTATCCGGCCTCCTCCTCTTCTTCACTTAACCACCCACACAAAACCCAGAATATTTCCACCCCCAACGACCCCCCTTCCCCTTGCACCGCCACTTCCCCACCTCACCTACTCCCTCAAGCTTCGATTCTTTAAATTTAGGGAATCCTTCTGCAAATCAAAAAGTAGCAGACCCCATTTTCTAACACCACGTACAAACCACCTCCTCCCCACCACCCCTTTTCTAGCCCCACCTTTGTTGGTTGTGGTTAAAGGCCATTTCACCTCTCTATTTCTAATATGGTTTATTAGTGGGCCGATTTTTTTCTTATCTTTTACTTGTATCAGCCACATAGTTTTATATAGCAAATTGGTTGTCGGTGCCGCCACTTGGTTGGTTGTTGGCTTTTACTATGGTGGCGCAAATTCGGTGGGTTTATGGGTGTTGTTCATAAAAGAGGCAACCGAGTGCTGGCGCTTATGGGAAACAATTGGGTAGTGGTATAGGTGCGAAAGGTTTTGGGGTGGTCTTGGCTGGGAGGCATTGCTAACTTGTTGATGATGGTGGGAATAATTCGTGGTTGGGTGCATGGTGCTCTTGGGAAGGATGTGATGGTGAAGTAGTTAGTGAGGTGGGGGAAGGGGTCGTGCAAGGGAAGGGTAAGGGGTTTGTGGCAAAGGGGATTTTCAGGGTTTGGTTGATAGATTGTGAAGTGATGGAGAGGATGGTATGAAAGGAGAGAGAAAAGAGGGAGGTTTGGGTGAAATTTAGGTTCAGAATTAAGATTTGGGTGTCGGGAGATCGTTTATGGAATAAATGAAGTATAGTACGGATTATTCCTGAATAACTAATAGTAGGGATTAATAATGGATGACTGTTGAAAGTAAGGATTATTCTCAGTAAATTAATTTCTTTTTAATTAATTATATCATTAAGAAAAATTCTTTTATTTGGGGCATCACAATATATAAACAAAAGTAATTTGAAATACTCTTTTCTTTTCTTCACATAAATGCTTTCTTTTATGAAACGGTTCCAAAACCAATATCTGTAAATATATCTTGAAACCTGTTATAAATATCACAAAAGCATAAAACCAAGAGTAAGGGATCTTACCTATAGAGCGATCAAGTAAACCAACTCACAATCAAAAAGGCCCTTCTACGAACCCGCAATCACAAAATAATTATAATAAATAATAATAACTTCTATTTACATTACCCCATGTAGGCATACGGCATACATGGCATCGATCAAAAACCAACCCCTTAAGTTAAGATCAATGATCCTAGAGAACTTTATAACAAAAACGCTCCTACCAATCCTACACAATTATAGAACGATCCGATATTTAGGAGTCAATTTATGTGATGAAATTCATATAGAGGTTCAACCTAATTCTAGTTTGTAGAACAACTCAATGAGGCACTATATATCTATTTCTATCCTTTGAAGTTGAAATTTGCTTGTAGATAATTTGTGTTGCTTAATCAGTGAAACGAGATATGGAGTCATCAAAAACATAAATGTGTCATAAACGCGAAACAAGTTGGATCAACTAGTACTTTAATTGGTACGGACGGGAGTATAACATGATGAGATCATATGTTTATTCATTTGTACATGATGACATACTTGCGCTGGAAGGCTGAAAGCCTGAAACCACACCAAGACTGTCCACGTCGCAATGTAAGGCGCACCGCGCACATAATATTTTGCTATTGAAGGGCTTAACAAATGCAAGGGTATAATATTTGATTGGACTCTGTGCTATTGCATGTGAGGCAATCCGCTTTTACATGCAGCTCGACGAGTTCTGCTCATATATGTTACATTGCTATTTGCTACTGGATGTACGTGTACATTGACCAAGCTGTCTACATTAGCTACATGTATGTATTCACCAGGGTGGTGACTTGGTGATGCAGTGGTCCGCGTGTGGCCGTGGTGCGCTGGGCAACGTCATGGGTGTGGTGGTGCAATAATGCTGGTGGGGGAAACAGTGGGGTGGCAGGTGGTGGGGTTGTGGTGGTGACTGGTGATGGTGATAAGACTGGTAAAAATGGGGTCAGTTGGGCATTTGCTGTAGCCTCTGAAAGTCTGAAGTCTGGATTTCTCTTGTCGAATCGCCTCATGACCCTCCTAAATAAAAATCTCTTCGCTATTAAGTCATGTCAGAAATTCCACATTGGCTTATCAAGTACTCTATATAAATTTATTTCGTCATGCTGCAATAAATTCCACAAATCATTAAATGCAATAACGATCAGCATTTGCGTGGAGTATGGTTGCCCAATAGTTGGAGCGCAAAACAAAAATAAATCTAAAACACTTAGACTAATTGATAAAGGGTTAATTTAGTTTATCAGGAGTTTCGGGTCCGAGACCATGGCAATACAATTGTGCTACAACAAGTCATAAAAAAGTGCTTTACCACCCTAGTATTCATACCTCGACTTGAATCTAGACTAAAACCAAACCCACAACTTCATAGTCATCGGAATTATACCTTATCCTCAAAAAGCATTATACTCCGTACTACTTAAGATTTGGGTTTGAAGTCATCGAAAGACTATTCTATCCCAATGCAAGAATTTGGACAAGCTTAAGATATTTTTAGTTGAAGTCTTGAGATTCAGTTTGGTACACTAGGTTGGATTACAACCCAATCAACATCAAACCACCATCCAAGACTTTTCCACTATTCATCTTTTCCCCCTAATTCACAAATATGTCAACCAAAACACCAAAAGCTACAACTAATTACACCCCATTTAAAGAAAGAAAAAACCTCTTCTTTCCTTTACCAATATTAGTCAAAATCTCCCACTACATTTCCTTTACACCCATCCTTTTCCTCTCTAGAGCACCTCCAAAAAAACCTCCTCCTTTTATCACCCAACACTCCCCTTTCCCAAAAATCATTCTCTTTACTTTCTCTTCTCACACTTTCCCTCTTCACTTCTTCTTACAACAAAATGAGAGTGAACGTTGCACAATCCCCCCCTCCCTCCCCCTCTTCCTCACTTCCACCTCACTCTTCCCAAACTACCCTCCCCTCATCCTTACGTATCCACCGTTCATCCTCCACACTCACTTTCTCACGGTCCAAATCAACGGCCCACAACCCCCTACGTAGATCATGCAGTGCCAGCTTTGACGGCCATGATTTTCCCCACCACCACCACTACCCAATTGACCATTTTACCCCTAAACAAAAAAACACCCTCAAAACATCAACAACCTCATTTTTTCACCACAGTGACTCCCCTGTGGATGTTCTAGAACCTTCTTTGCTCGGCATTCGGCCCGAACCCCCGGATTGGCCTGCCCGCGACGCGGTCATCCGGGAGTGCATTGCGAGAAGGGCCAATAGCATTGACATCCCTCTCTCTTTGAGGATTATTAAGATGAAGCAAAGGTTCATGAGGTTGGAAGAAGAAATGGATATTGGAATTGGTGACTTGAGTAATGTGGAGGAGAATAGTCCGTTGAATAACTTGTGTTGCTCAACTTTGTATATAATAAGGGAGGTCCAAAGTCGGGCTTTAAAGTGTAGAGACGAAGAGTTGGATGATGGGGTTGTGAGTAAAGTGCAAAGAGAGATGACTGCTTCTTTTGTTTGGTTGTTTAAGGAGGTTTTTGCTAAAACCCCTGATTTGATGTTGCGGGTTATGGTTCTTACTACTACTTTTGCTTTGCATTCTGTTGAAAGTTTGCATCTTTCAGCTGAAAAGATCGATACTTTGCGGCGTAATTCGTGGAAATCAGGGGTGTCCACAAGTGAGGTTGTGGAAGGGATGGAGGAGAGTGAGGTGGGGCTGTGGAATTCTATGGTGGAAGAAGGGAATCAGATTAGTGGTGGGCATGTTGTTGATCAAGAAGTGCTAGGATTTGTTGTTGATCATGAGAATGAGGATGATGGTGGTGGTAAGGAGGATAGTGGATTGGTGGGGGAGAAGTTTGAGTTTGTATCTCCAGTAAGGGTTGAGATTGAGAGGGATGATTATGAGGAGTATCATAGGACTGATCTGCTTTACCAGATTGGTTTATTTCAGGAGCCTAATAGTACACTTCTGCTGTCTAATTATGCTCAGTTTCTCTGCCTTGTTTCCCGGGATTATGACAGGTGAATCTTCTGATCTTTCTTATTGAGTATATGCTGTTTTTTATGCTTCAGAGTATCATAGATTCATAGCATGCGAAGTTAGTATTGTTTATCAAGTAATCATACTTAGCAAGAGCAAAGGAATGTTCTGCCTAATAAATCTAGTACAAGTAGTTTGATGAAGTTCTGCCTTAAGAAATCGAGCTGACAGAGTTCGACAGGATAATTTTGTCAAATTATCTACCTATGACTGTCAGAAAGCTTAGATGCAAAGTAAGAATTTCTAAATTTGCTTTGTGATTTCTCTGAACGATATTTGGCTGCAGCAGTAATATTCGCAATTTTGCATTGTCATTTGATTAGTCATAGTGATAGCTGAATCGGGACTCTAGTTGTTCTATATTTTCTTTTCTGACTTCGTATGGGAACTGTGTTCTGCAGGGCTGAGGAGTGCTTCAAGCGAGCGATACGATTGGATTCAACCGATTCAGAGGTTGTTAGCCAGTATGCCAATTTCTTATGGGTGGTGAGGAAGGATATATGGGGAGCAGAAGAGAGATTTCTGCAAGCTATGGCAGCTGAACCTGACAACTCGTATCATGCGTCCAAGTATGCAAGCTTCTTGTGGAGCACCGGTGGTGAAGATACATGTTATCCTCTTAATCCTCCTTCCGGCAGCAAGAGCTAACGAGATAAGAGAGCATCTTGCAGAGTTTTTGCAAGCTGTGCTCTGTGAATATCGGTCTTTGGTTCTTTTGGATTTGATTACAGGTCACAGTTTAGGTTAACAGGATAACACAATAATGACATATTGGTAGCCACTGCCTGTGCGTGAGGATTTCAGTCTTAAGCCATTGGGTATCTTTTCGTATGGCTTCCGGCTATGTAACTTCAGAATCTTGGCTTTGGTATCTCTGTATGTTGTTTCAAGTAGTTTGTAATTGTACAGTTTTGGAACTTATGAAATGAGCATAAGCTGTTGAAACTTCTCAGAGTTTCTTCTGATATGTATCAGACATTTTTCTGAACATAATAAAAATACAGGTTATACATGATATTCTGAAACGAATAGCTTTACTGCAGAACTGCAATTATGTTACTATGGGGTTTCCAACTTGCCTTTGCTGCCAATTGCTCTAAATACACGCTTGGATCAGATCTGTAGGACAGGAAAGCTAATATCCTCTGGTCAAATATCAATAATGGCGGCATAGATGGTTATACCATGCACCCTATATATGTTAAATTGCTAATTTAGCTTGTAAAGTCTGTAGGGAAAGCCTCAACCCATAACTCATAATTTGGAAGGAAACAGTGTATATGTAGTCAAACATAATTCACTCTCGAGCAGGCATTGATCTCCTGAGTTACCAAGGAGTTTGAAGGAGTGAAAGCATACGCAACTCAGAGGCGAATACAATCAAAGTGCAAGCAAGCATTAGGGTCCTGATTGATGTTCCAATAATTTGCCTGCAGTGCTCCTGCTCTACTGGGGATATGAAAGCAGTCTGATTCTTGCTCTCCAAGTTTAATAAGACAGATTACAGCTGATTCTAAACTAATGATCTGGTGACTATATCAGGACAATGAAATCATCCATAAAACTAGACTGCTCCCGATGGCATGCAGGATGCATGTGATATTGGACGACATTTTGGAGTCTAAGCAAGGTTAGAGACTTTAACGATACCACCTAGATATGGTTAGGTAAGGAACCTACCCACCTCATAACTGTTCTTCTGCCTGTGCTTAGTTGCTTACTATCTTGAAGAATATCTACATATCTTTGAATCGAAGACCTTATCTTAAAATATCTTGCACTTTTTCTCATTTTGGAATATCTGGGGTTACATTATCTGTTCGACCTTTTAGGGTCATGCAAAATAGTTTTATGAGGAATAATGATTAATTATAATGAGACAACAATGCACTTTCCCTTTCAATTGTCCCTACAAGAGCACTTTAGGTTCCACTTTTTTGTGTGTTTTGTGGTCATCTTATCTAAATGGAGAGTTTGTCACATGATAATTTGTATGTAGTACAATGTGAACTTGTATGAAGGGTATCAGTTTAGAATATATAACCATCCTGTTTATTGGATAAGGAAATAGCTAAGGCTGAAAGCTTCTTAGGCAAAAGATCTTGAAAATACACAAGGGAGGTTCATCTCTGCATCACACAGAACTAATCCAAAGAGCATAATTCCTCACTCCCTTGCGAAGATATTTTTTGCAATATGTCCCCAGCTGAGCACATCATCCTAATGGTTAACAGGAAGAATCTATAGACTCAAGAATCACGACATAAAAGAAGTCTCATTCTTCTATATCTAAATAATTCTTTCCATATCAGTTATTGTGACATATAAAGAACATATTGGTGCCGACTCAATTGCCAAACATTGGCTAAATATTGTACCCGGCAATAGCGACAGGGTCAGAAGTAACTGTGATCCTAAGATAATTAACAAAAAAGAAAAAAACTAGCAGAACTGACCCTGATTGTTACAGCAGCAGAAACTGATCTGCTACCAATGATGAGAATTGAGAACTAACCTCAGATGAGATATGAATCAGGATTCGTACATGAATGTGGAACTAAGAAGAATATTACTAAGCTACACATTACCAAAACCAGGTGTTTCGGCTATCAACAGCTTTCATGGAAGTTGAAACCAATGGCATTTTTCCAAACTCCGCAACAAATCTGTTCACGCATTCTGTCCTTTTCTGGCTGTGACCTCCCAAGCTACTGATTCCTGTGGAGCCAATCTCAAATATCTTGGCTGCAGTGAACATATACGAATTTCTGTCAGATGCAAAGGTCACAAATCGAGTAACAACCGAAAATGAAATTCTTAAGCCATGATTCAGACAAAACTTTTGTCATGGACACAGGCAGGGGTGAACTTCAGTGAACAATTTCATCTTAAAGGCTACTAGAGAACATCTTTCATTTCACATATAACACATCACTGTATTATGATATGCAACTCTTATTGCTAAAAAGATTAACCAACCTTTTGGTCAGTAGAACCAACATATTACAAAAGGTAACTCTGTCCCTTGATTGACCTTGATCTGGGGTCTGGTAGAATGTAAAACAGTACAGTAAGCTTTTTTTGTTTATTATCTTTTGTCCATGTTCTAGACAATACTATCTGGCGATGACTTGCAGTCTCATTCATTCAATTTTCTTTTTTTAATCCCTTGAAGATGGTCGCTTTGGTTTGGAGGTGGGGGAGCGAGGTAGACTGCAAGAGATACTTCAGGACCAAAGCTGTGCAGAGCCCAATTAGATATTCGCCAATAACATGGCACAATCCGATTCACAATCATACATGAAGCTAGTAGTTACATGCATACGCAAACTACCACGACTATTGTTATCAGCAAAACAAACTAAAACACGCCATATTATCAACGCTTAGCATATAGAAGCGCTTAGCATATAAAAGCCCTTAGCATATAGAAGCTTGTTAGTAGTCATTATATCACTCAAAAAATCTGAATATACATCGTATCTAAAAACCGTCAAAATATTTGGCGCATCGCATCAGGAATAAGAAACCGAAAGGACGAAATTCTCATATTAAAAATCGTTCATAATTTTTCTACAAATTATGGTTTCTTATTACTGTGAGAAAAAAAAGTGACTTATTTTCAGGTTTGAGTAACAACTCATAACCTAGTCCATCAGGAAAAGTGCTCTCTCCTGTAGAAGGCCTTGACAAGTTGCCTCAGACAAGTCTGACAAGAAAGAGGGAGGGTGGAAACATTTTGCTTGCGGTCATAACTGAAAGCACGGTTGTGGAGGGCACAACCAGACACCATCATCTACACTTGCATCACGTCAAGAGCTAGAACCAAATTTAAATAAAGCTTTCACTCTTACAACAACATATACTAGGAAATTTCCTTTTAATACCTTTCTCTTTTTTTATGAAGGTGAGATTCTATAGATATTGTGAAGCCTCTAGTACAAGACAAAAATTTTACTATAAGTATACTTCAGATCTTCTGCAGAAGTAAAAGCCATTAAAGATTGTAATCACCAGATGCCATCATCTTACAACTAATAACAGACCTAGGCAAATGATGTTAAGAATTACACTCTGATAGTCTGATAACCCAGTAACCTGGCATGCAATGACAAGATGAGATCCACCATATTTTACTGATTTCATAATCCAACAACCCACTTTAATTTCATGCAGATTGCAGGAAAACAGATGAGAAAATATTGTAACAAGATAAAATGAGCATCTTCAAGTATAAGGAGAGTAAATAGACTTAGTATATATCTGTAGAAAGCCCATGATTAACGAATCATGATAGGGTATGCATACAAGTTCAGGAATGCAAAAGCAAACAATTGATTCAGAAAAACAGGAGGCTGAGAAACTAATGCAGCAGCTGAATGAAATTGCAATTTTTATCAAACATCAACTTGCGGGAAATTCCAAACATTTGATGTAACAAACAAGTACCAGTTTCAACATGCAGGCAGGATAAAGAACATATAAATACCTTTCACCCATATAGGAGGAGCACCAGTGGCATTTGCCACAAGAAAGGACATTGCAATATCTTCACAATTCCTGCAAATTGAGTCATGATTCATGAGCATGCAGTCAGCAAGTGTAAATATCAGTTAGCTAGCCTGTACCACAAAGACAACAAAATTCGCTCCACTACTGTTAAGAGAATTACCTGTTACGGGCTACATATTCTTTAAGGGATGCTGGCATCTCATTTGTGTACACTGCCAGGTATTTCTTGTGGAAAAAAGCTGCCTTGGATAGAACCATACTGTATGTGCCCATCCACCAAACTGACCACCAACCTCCATAAACGTAGTAATCCCTATTTCCTACCTGTAGAAAACTTTTTAAGTTAACAGATACACCAAAAAAATAAATGCCTTCCAAAAAGCCCATTAACTCTCTCGATTATACTATTGGTAGAAACAATGCTAATAAACATAGCAAGCGGGCAAAGGAACTCAAAATTTAACCATGTCAGAACCTCTAAGGGAGACTAATTAGAGAGACGACAGCCTTAGTCAAAAAATGTGCCTCATAATTAGGTAGGTTGTCGGAATGATGACATGTAACTTCATGCCGTCTAGATGAACCCCTTCCCCCCACCACCAAATAAAGAAAAAAGAAATTAAAAAGATTAAGGACTAAGAGCGGGGGGGGGGGGGGGGGAGGGGGGGGTGTTCTACCATAAGGTAGTTAGCATCATGAGTAGGATCTTCCGACAATTGTCTTAATAAGTTGTTCTATTTCAAAATATATGCATATGTACGGCCCCAATGGCATGTAAGGTTGCATAAACATAAAATTCTCTTCATCATGTTATTTACCAGCAGAAGATGGGAAATAGGACATGAGAGAGAGCAGAGAGCAATGCAGAGAGCAGATAGCTGCATACATTTCACTAATCTCTTGCATAACATCAATTGCCAAAACATTTTAGTCATGCACAAAATTAGTAGAGTATACAGGATGTAGTGATTTATCATAATATTTTTTTTTTTTTTTGGCAAAGGGGGGGGGGGGGGGGGGGGCGGCGGTTGATAGGTGAAGAGACAGCCACACTCCACAGAGCAGAAGTATTTTGGGTATGTTCTATATTGGTTAAAAATAGCAAAACTGTGTCGACTAAATGGAGGCACTGAATGTCTCCAGGGCAAAAAAATAAGAATACTAATAAAAATGAACCATATCAGATAACCTTAAAAAGTAAACAAACAAAACATCACATCAGACAACCATATGAAAGGCAAATAAGATAAACTTAAAAAAACATTACATCAAGCTTTTGGACTGGTAGCAGATAACAAAAGCTCACAAGTTACAAAGAGAAAGAAACGATTGAGAAAGGGAGATGCATACTGATTTATCCAGCCAATGCATTCGTGGCACATATCCAACCATTGTATCTGGGGAACTCAGCCAAACACTAAACGCAAGTTCGACAGAAGAGCAAGGGAATATGACGTCATCATCAATTGAGAAGACAACATCTGTTTTCAGATCTTTAATTTCTTTAAATCTATTGTTCAAACTGTCTTCTTTGTTAATGTCAAACTTCAATTCTAACTTTCGGCCATTTCTGGTGTTTGTTGTCACAACATGCTCTAAATAGTGAAGAAGAGATTCTGACGGAGGATCAGGCTCACTCCATACAATGTGTACAGAGTCAAGGTGAGGACACTCTGCATAGTGAGAGATGGACTTCTTCAAAAGATCATTTCTTTTCCATGTGTTAATCAGAAGTGTGTATCCTTTCCTGCAGATAGCATATAGACAAGTCAAACAAAGATATACTGCAAAGCAGCATCAAACAGTACTAATCACAATTTCTACTCATACTTCGCTACTGAAAATTTTGATAATCCATATACAATGTTCATAACGAATAGCAAGCTCAGCTATGCTGAATTGCTGATAATCTATATGCAATGTCTACACATGCAACTGAACCTATAGTCTCCTGCACAGACACTCAAGCACCTTCTTGTACAGGCGGGTTTGCAAAAGCATGTATGCAAGATAGCCTGCAGCTTTGAAGTTACCATTATTTCCATCGATTGGGTGAACTTTAGGCAACTACAGAAAAAGCATATATTCTCTAGCTCTAACAGGAGAAACACATATTCGTCAACTGTATGCATTGAGTGTATTGGAAATTAGTAACAGTGGCTATTCAGCAGTATCCTGAAGGTTGAGGTGCACAGTCAGTATAATTGTGTCCGGCATCATCGATACAGCTAGCACATGAATAGCTTGAAGCAGCAGATGCATCAGAATCAAATCTATGTAACCAAAAAGGACGAGAAGTAAGAGACTCAGTTAGCTTTCTTTGGAGATAATCTACTTTATAGTGTTCGAACATATCAAACAACTTTAGTCTCGTCTATAGTGATTCACATTATTGGCAACTCAATGCCACAGAAATTGCTTATTTTCATCATCTACTCTTCCTAAAAAAGCTGTTCACCATATATCTCTTAAGAAGTAATACTGGAAAACATTCACCTTAAACAGAAATGACATGGCTTATTCGCTTTTTAAAGCATTGACGATATAATGAAGCCTACGTCTAAATTTTTTGGCATTAGATAAAATAAAAGGCACAAATAGTCACAGTATAATCTCCATGACACTCCAAAAATAACTTACGAAGGCATCCTATGGATTTTATTAGGGAAGGGGAGTTTACCTAGCTTCATTTTGGGCTACACCCTAATAGTGACTCGAGGCAGCATTAATCAAGGGGATTCCAGTGACCTATTCAAAGCAGGATTGGACCCGTGTCTAATTTTATCTCTGAGCTCTGAGGATGTCCTCTAGTTCTTCTTCGTTAATTTCAAAGAAAGCATATTTTCTATGAACAGAAACAGCCTCTGCCATCATTGTTCACTTAAAAGATATATTACACCATTTACTCTCTAAATAGGTGCCGAATCAGTCTCAAACTGTAATCCCCCCCACCCCCCACCCCACCCCCTCGTGGAAAAAAGAGCAATAAGTGCAATGGTATCACAAATACCAGTTTGTCAAACCCACTCTTATATTTTGAAGTGTAAGTCCAAATCCATAATTAAGCATTATTCTGAATTTCCGCAAGAAAGTTCATAATTGCCTACTAATAAGTTACAATTCTTTAAAAAGGTTAACTCTCCCCGATTGCCCTTCTAAGTCCCTACGATCTAGGACGCGAGCAACTACGGAATCGAAGAAGTATTTGATCCCAGGTTCAGTCACAAAGATTTCTCATATTACACGTCACGACAGAGCATCAAGACGTCAACTATTTAATACAGCTAGACTCCACAAAAGAAGCCATAAGATTGTATACTTGGTCTCTCTCATATAGACCTCAAGAAACAGTTGAGGTATCTTAAAATTCTATAACCACTATAATTTGCAAGAACTGGTGACTTTCTGTTTTGTTTTGTTGTACGTAGCAACAACAATAGCCTACAGAGAAGTACCCTACTACGTTATATGTCATCAAATACTATCAGCAAGTCTACCTAACTACAGTTTCATTAAAATTCGAAGAACTCTTTGGTTCATGAACCACACACCAGCTAACTTATAGGGCTTAAACTTTTACTCCATTGACCGAGAAGATTTCCAACTCAGATCAACCAACAAATTAAGATTTGCTAATGTTTTTCTCTCGCAACTTTCTGGAGAATATTTCTAAGTCTTCCCAGTCATAGGCAAACAAACACACGCATCCACAAAACTGCAATGCCTGGTTCTCGATATGGCACTCAGGAGTCAGGACTACTTTTGACACTTTCTAGAGAAGCAAATTCTATGTTGAGAGTTGAATGAGTATCCACACATTTCAAACATCTACTAATGGTCACGACAACTATAACAAAGAGCAAGTGTAATTAAAACAACATACACTGATCCAACTGATCATGATCGCAGACAGTACACTAGTACAGTCCAAGTCAGCAACACTCTTCTCTCCTCCATTATTAGACTCGCGCATCTACTCATACAAATGCTCCTAGAAAGGAACATTCTAAATCCGCCCAAACTTTTCGAAACAAAATCATTCCAGAATACGCAACACAAACCTTCACTCGTCCAGAATCTCATACTCCTACCCTTGACAGCATAACACAACATCACTTTAAGATGCTTTCCGATGCGAAATTTAGTTAGAACTCGCAACTATTCTAAAAATCATACACCAGCTAACTTCTTCTCTACTCGAGTAAAACTCGAACAATTCATCATCCCCGTCATAATTTACACATCAAAGTCAACACTCAACAGCTCATAACTCCTAATACAGTATACAGCTCATTCACCGAAACATCGTTCACAATTCATAACATTAAAAGCTCATTTCACATGAAACAAAGCTCATCAAACATAATTCACAGAATATAATCGATAAATAATACTGGAAATTCACAGAATTAAGCATTATGAGCATCGTCTACGCAAATAACGCATCAACCTCAACATACATCATTCACCTAGACTTCATTCATAACATTGTACGCTCATTTCACATCAAACATAATTCAACAACGCATTGACATAACAACTAAGCATAAGTGCATAACCGCGAAATAATGCTGAAATTCACAGCATTAAGAATTGGAACTACAATATGATATGATATACCTATCGGAATGATTATAAACAACGAAATCATGACGGCGCGTCCACGGCGCAAAAGAAGAGCCCCGAGAAGCGAGCAAGATCAAAGTAAAGACGATACAAAGCCCGAGCAATATCCTGATCTTCACCGATCCAACGGCCGGGATTGCAAGCTGCCGGAACCTCTGCACCGCCCGCCGGTGATCCGGCGACCCTCTCATCACTCGTCCGAGTTTCCCCCACTCTCAACTCTCATGACTCAGTAACTCGAGCGAGTCAACTCGGCTGACTCGGATAGATATTCTGTTATTCTTGCTGGAGTTAGTTGAAAGTTAGTTGGGTCTAAAAGGAACGGCGTCGTTTTGGGTGCAGTGAGTTCCGGCGTGGGGGAATCAAAAAGGATTTTTTTTTTCTTTTTTTTTTTTTTTTGTTTCGTTTTGTTGAATTAGGCAAGACTAGATATTTTTTAGTCTTTGGGGTGATATGGAAAGGTGGACACGTGGCGGGGATCTAGTGGTTGTGAGTGTTGATTTAACGGTTGGGGGAGTACTCCGTACGTTGGTTGGTTTATTGGAAATTTTTTTCAACTTTGGTTCGTCTTTTTCAACTAATACTAGTTGTGTGCTCGATGGTATTTTTTTGGATTTCTTTAGTTTTAAGCGTCTTTTTTTGGACTAGAATTACTAAATTGGACTTGTGTTAGAATTAAACTGAGTTGGACTTGCTATAACTTAGCATTGACGTGATGAGAATTGAACTTATTACAATTAAATGAACATATTATAATTGAACGAAACTTACTAAAAATTAAAGAACTAAACTAAACTAAAATGAACTGAACTTATTAGAACTGGACTGAACTAAACTTATTAGACCTTTTGGGGACCAAATGTCATCTTATATTTAATACCGAGTATCTATATATGTAATATATACTGTAAATATTAAGAAAATTAGATGAATTAAGTAATAAAGTGAACTGAGGCGAAATAAAATAAAATGGATTGAACTAGGGACTTGGATCGAACTAAACTAGTGAATTGAACTAAAAATAGTGACATGAACTAACTGAACAACAATGAGATAAACTAAACTAAGCAAGTAAACCATAGTAGGGGTTGAGACTAAATTTAACAATTGAATTGTACTAAACTGTTGAATTGAACTGAACAACGGGACTGAAATACTTTTGAATTCAACTGTTCAATTTAATCAAACTAGTGATCTAAACTAAGCTGAACTTAAATTAACTATTTTTTTAATTGAATTAGTGAGGTGAAGTATAAAATATAGTTGGATTGATGTATTACACTAAATTGAATTAGTGGTCAAAACTAAACCGAACTAGTAAGCTTAATTAAACTATTGACCTAAACCCGACTAAAATAGTGAGTTAAACTTAACTAGAGTACTAGATTAGTGAACTAGCTAAACTAAACTAGAAAATAGAGTTAAACCAATGATTTGAATTGAAATAGTGAGCTTAATTGGAATAGTGAATTAAACTAAACTAAATTTAACAAAAAAATTTTAAAAATGGAATGATATCAAATATGATAGTAATAATAGTAGCAATATTTATTTGTCTCTAGTACAACTTGATTATATTAAATAATAAGGATAATCATATGAAGATGATGATGATTAAAATGATCTTGATGATTATGATAATAATTACAATAATAATGCAGTTAAAATAAAAAAATATTACTCAATAATAACTATGTGATGATGATAATGACGACAACAATAAGAACAATAATACTAATTACAATCATATAAAACGTAAAAATAAATTTATTTGAATTGAATTTATTAGAACTGAACTGTACTAAGTTTATTAGACTTGAAGTACACTAAAAAAGGATTTACACTGAACTTATCAAATAAAATTGAACAGAAATTACCATTAAATAATGGAAAAATAGATGACAATAATCCAACCTTTGGTCGTCTTTACAAAAATAATCTCACCTTTAATAATCAATATCAATAATCCAACCTTAGCACTTTAGTTACAAATATGCACCCAGCCAATTATTCGGTGGAATCTACGACTAATCAAGC
>CAAKMY010041237.1:0-10692 GCA_901111285.1 Corrigiola litoralis
ATGGCATATACAAATAACCGGACTCCAAAAGAGAAAGATCATTCCTAAGCTCATTTCTTGCTCTTCAGGATTAAGTTGCTTCCATGGCAAAGGCAGTTATTTCTAACCATGAACACGGCTATGACCGCACAAAGGAGGTGGAGGATTTTGATCGTACAAAGGCCGGAGTAAAAGGGCTCCTGGACTCTGGCATAGCGAGCATTCCCCGGTTTTTTGTCCACCCACCGGAAAACCTTCCCAATGATGGTGGTTCTTCGCACCAGGTTGAGTTCCCAGTGATTGATTTTGGAGATGATGGAAGCAAGGAATCTTTGAATGTTGTGGAAGAAATCCGCCAAGCATCTCAAACATGGGGATTTTTCCAGATTTTTAACCATGGAGTTTCACAAACCACCATGGGGAACTTGCTGGAAGGTATTCGAAGGTTTCATGAACAGCCAACGGAAGAGAAAACATGGCTCTACACGCGTGATTATACGCAGAAGGTGAGGTATTACAGCAATGGAGATCTCTTGGTATCAAGAGCTGCAAACTGGAGGGATTCGATAAGCTGCGAATATTCTGATGGCTATCTAAATTCAGAGGAGTTGCCTCTGGTTTGCAGGTCATTCTGTCTCTTTACTTCCTTTCGTTAACGTAACAATCCTCAAACTCACCTGGACCTGGGGTCATACGTACAATCCACAAACAAATCTATGTGGAAAAGGATGAGGAAATTTTTATATAAGCAAGATTCTTAGTAGAAATCTTATTCACTAACACAAGATGTTCAGAAATGATCATAAAAGAACCTGAAGATGTCCAGGACAGTCCATTAGCCAACTGACTAAGTTTAAGTTAGGGATATTCGTTGGTGCTGAGATTGACTTCACTATCCTAACACTCGCATTTAGTTTGAATATGTGAGAGAAATCCAAACCTATGAGGATTATTTTAAACTAACTATTAGATTTAACTGTGAAGTCTTTCTGGTTGGTTTCAGGGGAGCAATAAGTAATTACATGGAGAGTATACTAAGACTAAGAGCAAAGATTTCTGAGGCATTATCACTAGCATTAGGCCTCAACAAGGATTACTTGGCCAAAATCGAGTGCATGGTTACAGCAAATTTGGTGTGCCACTATTATCCTGCATGTCCCGAGCCACACTTGACCTTGGGAGCAACCAAGCATTCAGATCCTTCTTTCCTGACAATTCTCCTGCAGGATAGTATTGGTGGCCTCCAAGTTTACGACCAAAATCACTGGATCGATGTGCCCCCTATGCCGGGCGCTCTAGTAGTTCACATCGGAGATTTAATGCAGGTTATACTTTAATTCCTTCCCAATTATATTCCTCTCTGTCCCATCAAAAGTATGGTTCATTCTAAGAACATACTCATGTTATGCGTACTCATGCAGCTCATCACAAACGCCAAGTTCAGAAGCGTTGAGCATAGAGTACGGCTAAGACAGAACAGTCCGCGGGCATCCGCTGCCTGTTTCTTCTATCCAAGCAGCAGTAAGAGATGTGAAACATATCAGCCGATACAGGAGTTCTTAACTCCTGAGAATCCACCCTTGTATAGGGGAACTAGTGTCACTGAATATCTAGCCTATCATAGGACTAAAGGACTGGACGGTCAATCTACTCTTTCCCACTTTGAGCTACGATGAAGCCAAAGTAGTAGGAGAACAAGAATAAGTGTCAAAGTAACTTGTCTCTTTCCTCTTCTGTGAGGTAATTTATGAAGGTCTACACTCTCTACAACTTTAGTTACTTCGAAAATTACCGTAAATTCCAAGCAATAAAAATTCAAATACATGAGTGAAAATATATAATCATATATACACACTACAAATTAGGGATATGACAAGATGGAAGACAGGAAAAAGGCTCTTCTCTATATTCCACAAAGCTTCAGCTAAAACATCACAAGCAACTCAAGGATCTTCATAAATAACGCTAGCATCAACATATCTGTTTACTAGCGTAGTTTTAATGGAATTAATATCTGTTTACTCTTAAAGCTTGAAGCACACATACGGTTCCACACCGATTTGTTTACTCTTCATTCACCATTTAAACTTTTAAACTGAACTCTTCAACAGTAAATCGTACTTATTTCCTACTACAGTTGCCATTAAATTCACCAGATAATAAACAATAAAACAGATGATAGAACCGTTTTAAGATACTTGAAATCATTATCACTAGAGAAGTTTTTATGCATGTACAGACTAGTTAACTTCAGAAACGGGACACTCTATAGACTACTGGTTCTCGCATCCACAGACATTGCGTCATTATCATAGATCTGCCACCATTTGCAGCACATAGCTAGTACACATAATCACAAGTACTAAGCAATGCCAACACATCTTTGATTCTAGTCTAGTTCCAAACAAGAACAAACTACCTGTGAGTAACATCTGCAATTTCTTCCATCTCTGAAACCATCAAAGAAAAATATACTCAGTTGAAATAAATACAGAGTCTATATGGTACACTGGCCACTGGGAAATAATTACCCCCAAAACAAATGAGTAATCCATATGTAATAACACTCCTGGGGATATTGGTATGCCGTTCTTACTATGACCTTCATGCTAGCAGTTTTGTTCAGGTGAATTTTACAACCAGTAAATGTGTACTTGCATAATGATAAAGTTCACACGCATGTCTGTCTCACCTTGTGAACACCTCTCGACTCTCAATCTTTTAAGCTGACAGTGAAAAAGCTTAACCCAAACACTGCTTTCTCGATTATACACAGGTTGGAGGCTCTCAACTTGAGAAAACCTCGTGGACTAGTAAAATTAGGTGGAACTTTGATGTCATTAGCATAGCAGGTGCAATGGCTATAGCAATGTACAGAGGACCTGTCATCAAAAGCTTGTGGGAGTCTCCGGGTCATTTAACCAAGAGTAGTTTCAAGAGTAACTAGATCAAAGGCCCAATTTTTTCAGTGGCCAGTTGCGCAACTTGGTCTATATGGTTCACAATGCAGGCAACTCAATTCAATAACGCTATCAAAGACTGAAAATGCTCATGCAATGCAAACGATAAGAGAAGTTCTCATACATTTATGTTAAAGACAATTTCCAGATGAATATTTGCGGTAAGAAAGCATTAACAACATTAACAACCGTAAAAATATTTAGGAGAGCAAAAAGAGGTCTCATTAACAAATCTGTACCATTTCACCAAAAAAAAATAAAAAAAAAAAATTTAACAAATCTGTACCTACATGTGACATGTTCATGGTCACCTTCGTAGGGTTTCACAATGAAGAGATATCATGCACCATTATCATTGGCCACATGGGCAAACTTCATTGGAGCAGCTCAATCAGCAGTCTTTACTTCATTGGCTATACAACATCAACCAAAAGCGTGGGTTTCAGAATCCCTTATGGACATAGCAACCATTCTGTTTGGAGTAAGTAATACTGAGAAGATTAGTTGAAATATCATCCTTGCTTCAGGCCTTCAGTCTGGGGAACAAAAAGTCATACTGTAAATATTTGGATACTTTCTTCCTAAATTAGAGCCGAACTTTGGAAGATGTTGAATTTCAGGGAGTTGTTTCTTCTGCCTTGAACTTTCTGATGATCATGTGGTGTACAAAGGAGAAGGGCCCTATGTTTGTCACAATGTTTTATCCCCTGTAAACCCTGTTAGTGGTAATTTTTGCATATTTGATTGTTGGCGAAAAGCTCTATATAGGCAGGTAAAGTGACCATTAAATCATCTTTATAAAAACATTACAATGAACCACAATATAGAGCTCCTGAAGTCTGTCTTGGTTGTTCAGCATAATAATAGGAGTTACGATTATAATAGGACTCTACCTGGCCTGTTGTTGTGGGCTAAAGGAACTGATCAAGAATTTAGTATTACATCATAGAGGGAATTGCCTCCATCGAGTGCAGAACAGAGCGAACTAAAGATACAAATACCTACAGTCGGAAAGGAATCAATGAGGGCACTTCAAGAAATTCATCCTATATTTTTGCTAATCAATGCAGAACTCTGCAGAGGACGAGCAGCAGCAGCAGTGTGGTTCCAGGTGCTCAGTCAGTAGCACGAAATTTTACTTCAGAAGCATCAAATCACCAAGTTCAGATAAAGTGGAGGAGAAAATGCATATCTTAACATTTATCACAGAAGCAGAGTCGGTTCTAAAAAATCCCCCTCTCAGTGATGCTTAAACAAATAAGTCTGTCTCCAATGGAGCCAAAAGATTTTTTATTCTTCTTGCTCCCCTTTGCTATCCTCTTTCATGAAGTAGCAGATGACCATCTCGTTTCGAATAGAAAGGGTCAATGAGGAACTTACTAGAGGTATCGATCAGTAAGTCAAAATCTTCTTGTAAATAATGATATCATAGACAAACAAATCAATTTTTCCCCCGGTTTCCAGAAAACCCAGAACACTTGACATGTACAAAGAGAATCAAACTGCTGCAAAATGTCTGCCAGTCAGTCAACTATAAGATAGAGAGACATCCTACATTCCTACGGTTAACACTGTGGTCACAGGGCCCGGTACATATTCACCGCAGCATAGTGATCCGCGATTACCCTGAAAGGAAGAAGGTATTTTGAAACAAAATAGCCGTGGTTAGCACTGTGACAACATGGCAACTAGAGAGCAGTGTACAATAGTACTATTAGCACCATCATTAGTGCTAAATGTAACTTGTTAAGCATGTGTGTAAACCATTTTCTTCAATTTGTGTTTCTCATTCTTTTCACTTTACGCCTTTTTTTTTTTACTTTCTAAACGGAACGGATCAACCTTTAATCAGGTTATAGGATATTGATTCAGATCATGGATACCATGCTACCACAAACGCCATAAAATAAGCACGAGACAACAAATTTTGACCATCAAAGAAACACCCACTAGAACAAGAGACAATAGTTCAAACTGGAGGGCGCTAAATGACTAGACAAAGGATGCATGCCCTTTAGAAGTAAAAATCTTTTTATTTGTTTCTATATCCCATAAATGTAATATTCTTTTCTTCAAATGAGGATTTTTTTTTATTTGTTCTAAAATTATTGTTTGGATGTAGTTTGGCCAAACACTTTTAAATCACAAAAAACACTTTACAATAAATTAGGCCAAATTCGATTTTTTTCTTCTAAACACGGTTTTTTGATAAACTATTTTTGGAAAACAAAAATAATTTTATAAAAACTAGGACAAATAGATGCTAAAAAGGAAAACCTTGATCGAGACATCTAAATTCATAATAACTTAGCTTGCTTCACACTCGCAAGTGACAATGCCAAATTTAGCCTTGCCGATGGCTTGAATAAGAATGTTTCGTGGTAGACTAGTACGTCTAACGGATGTCTGTTGGACAGTTAATTTTGAGATGAAAACTTGGCCAGGCATTGTTAACTACCATTTGCATGGCAAGTTTGATTGCTACCTTGCAATCAATGGATGCATACCATGTAGGTCCAATTTCACGGGACAAATCACCTGCCTGACACGTGGGGCTGTAATAGTGGTTTGCTATGAACCATTGGTGTCTAGCCAACACAGCACATTGTTGATAGCCCAAATCAAAACAAAGGACAAAAATTCTCAATACACGAAAAACTTGAAGAAAAAGAAAGAGCAAGCAAAACATTGGAATATACTGAATGATTGATGAGTGTCACGTGAGGTGGGCTTGCCTTGCCACTGAGAAGTTAATTAGTCATGCAAGATTACTCAATTGACCTCAATTAGTCCTTTTCCAAAAGTTTCTTTTCTTTTGCCTTTCAAAGACCTTTCTTGACCGTGTGGAATATATAAACAATGCTAATTCCAAAACAACACATTACAGCACTATAAAAGGAAGATTCATAGAAATTGATAAAGGGAGTATTGTATTCGTTGGAATTGCTAAGTGCTGCCTGCTAATGATCTGATAAATATCGCGTAAAGAGATAGTTAGTGGTGTCCAGTTAAGTTGTTACCAAATGGTGTAGCATTATTTGAAAGGTTCTACCTTAGTGGGATTTGTATTAATAATCGTCGCATATTTGATAAGATGTCATTTGTCATATGATAAGTGATAGTCACTGATATTTGTGATAAAATTTCTATAATACATTGAAAGGTGACTTTGTTAATTATAATTTGGTTTCGAGTGACGAAACTCTTTTTTACCTTTCGAGAGGGTGGAGGGGGGTTGAGTCTTTGAGATACTTGAGTTGTGTCATGACTCACGCTTGCTTTGCCATTTTTTTTTTTTTTTGTTTTCTTTTTTATTGGTCCTTTCCTCTATTGCATGCTACTGAGGTTTTATATGCTTACTAGTATCATGACTTTATCATTTTTTTTCAATTCCCTTAAAAGATTTAAATGCTTAAAAGCGTGTTTTCTTTACCTTATTTTTATATAGTCATTTAATAAAAGCAATGAATGACGGAGTGCTATGTTTTCCACTTCAACATCTATTGTAGGGTCGCTAAGGCCACAGTGAACCAATGTTTGGACCATATACTCATGTATATGGTACAACATATACATATAGGATTAAAAAGAAATAAAAGAGCAAATTACCATGTTACCCCCTCTTTTTAACCTCATATGTATATGTTGCTCCATATGTGTGAGTACATGGTCCTATTTTTCGAAGTGAACACATGTAGAGGGCCCCCACTCTTAGACGAGCTTAATTTCCCAGTCAATACAAAAGCCACCATAAGACGAAAAATTTAGTTGATAATTAGTTTCATAGTAATTAGGGATATTTCCTTTAGTCACCTTGAACTTTGGGCGGTAAGTAGATTGGAGGGTAGGGGTGGGGTGCGGAGTTGGGGCTGGCAGTGGGGAAGTCAAGGCAGGGGTGGAGGTGGAGGTGGTCGGACATGGGGCAAGGGTGTTGGGTTAGGTGGAGGGAAGTGTTTTGGGTCTTAATTTTTATTAAGGTCTCACCTAATACACTAATCTTCCGATCTAACAGATTTATTAAAGTTAGCTTGTGTTTGAGAGTTTGTCCTTTAAAGACCAAAACCAAAAGTTCAAAGTTATTCAAAAAAACCATAAAAGTTCAGGTTTTTTTAAGACAAGGCCAAAAACTCAGGTTGACTAAAGGAAATCTCCCTAGTAATTATGCTAATAAACCCTTCACTTATCGCCTCGTCCCAGTTTAATTAAGGCCTTGTTCTCAGTGAGGTTTAGTTCCTTTCAGTTCTTTCCAATTGCTTTCAGCTTTCTCCAGTTCCTTCCAGCTGCTTTCAATTCTCTTCAATTCCTTCCCGTTAATTCCTTGTAGTTTTTTTTTTAACTTCTTTCAGTTCCTTCTAGTCCTCTCTAGCTCCTTCCAATTCTCTCCAGTTCCTTTCAGCTTTATCCAATCCTCTCCAATTCCTTTCAGACCTCTCCAGTTCCTTCCACTTCTCTCCATTTCTTTCCACTTTTCTCCAATTTCTTCCAGTTCAGTTTAATGTAGATCTGCGAGTTTTAACTGAAGAGAACATGGCCTAATACCATCACTTATATTGAACAAAGGTAGAAAAGGTATTCTCATGTTATTTTTTATCAGACTTTTGAGTAATAAATTCTATATTTTCCAGCCTCTATTCACCAACACTTATACCGTAGACCTGAGGTATATACATGTCCATACCCCGTAGTTTAAATGATTTGTACATATAAGTAAAGGGAAATGTACATGCACTTATAATGATTTACGCATACAAGTTAACAAAAATGCACACACACTTTTTACACATATTCCCATGGGGAGCACGAAGAAACCCATGCCCCCAAGGGTAAAGAGTAATTGCGCTATTTTCACAAGGTTCAATCGTTATCGTACCATTATTTATAACTTTCTCTCTATGTGAAAACAGTTTCTACAATTTTCAAAGTCCTTTCTATTTTAAATTGTTAACTTATACTATAATTTAGTTGATAGTTTTATGGGTGAATTTCGAAGGATAAGATCATCTAGAAATAAAATACAAAATGAAGGTGTTCAAGTTTCACATGGTTTTGGACTAACTTGAAGTTGTTTTACTCCCTAACTTCCAATTTTAATTTTTTCATTGTTCTCTCTCTCTCTTTGTAAATTTTTTAAATTATTCTCATTTGCCCTCTCTATTGTGGCAATTGCACATAGTATAAATATATGCACACATTATGTTTCTAATTAAAATTTAATATGTCGTTATTGCTGACTTATATTTGGAGTAATGTAGTGAAATAAACTAATCTTTATTATGTTAAACTATGAAGTAGATTTGTTTTCATTTGAATTGTTGAATTGTCCTTTCGGACATCAAATTAAAAAAATTAGATTAATTAAATTATTCAATTTTAAATTAAGCACATTGTAAATTGGGTAAAGTCCCTAAGCGATTGAATTGTATTCATCATATTTTTATAATACAAAGGGTGAATCTAGGGTTTAAGATAAGTCCAAGCATATAATACAAAATATATTTTAGCACCCGACATTCGTAGTGGAAAAAAGAAACGCAAGAATTGGACCAAAACTGGCGAAAAAAGTGCACATTTATAGACCATTTGATATCGGAATATTGTTGTGTAGGTATGTGGAGAACACGACCATTACAAGGAGCGCGTTGTACCTTCTCACGGACAAAGTGAATACCAACCAAAAGATAGAATCACTAATATTATAACAATTAGCCAAGGTAGCTTCCGTTAAAGGACAATAGAGTTCGGAAATGAGACCTAATAATGGCATGTCTTGGCGACAACACTGACTCATGATATTCACCTTCCACACTCGAGCAGGAAGTGGTTGTTTCTCGTTTAGAAGACCAAGAAATTAAAGTATCATCCAAGAAAACACAATAGCCTGCGCGCAGTATACTTGTGAGTATCAGGGTACTCGACCCAATCGGCATCAACATACACGATCAAGGTGAAGTTAAGTGATTCGGAATTCTGGAGACTATGATGTAAAATACCCATGAGATAACGCCAAACGTGATAATTGCGAGAAAAATGAGGCTCTCAACCATCATGCATAAAAAGACACACTTATTGAGCTACATAATTAAATCTTGACGAGAAAATGTCAAATATTGTAAGACCCTATCAATACTACTGTACAATAGAGTTAATCAAGAGAATAGAAAACAACATACAACTTACAACTTAATAGAAGCATCAAAAGGAGTGGAAACTAGGTTACAATTTTTTTTTGCCAACTTATGAGAGAATTTCACGAGCAAACTTAGTCCGAGACAAGAAAAAGGACTACGTATAACAACGATCCAGAAAAATAATGCAAAAGGACCTGACAATGCCATGGAAAATTTATATTCACAGACACAAAACTGATGAACAATAATGATTAGGGGTTATCTCATGTTCGAATTGTCATATAGTCATACCCATTCCGGCATTCCCCTACATTATTAGTAAATCCAATGTACTAGAAAATAAAATAAAAAAGCAAATACACAAAACCACTAATAGAAATTATTATTATTATTATTAACTCCTACTGCCTACTACTTGTTCAATGAGCCTACAAAATCACAATCCAAGGTTGGATAAAGTGACCAAGCAAAATAATCAATTACTAAAATAAAAAGAAGATGAAAGCTCTTTGTAATTACAAACAGGATAATGCAACACTGATACCTCTACGTGGGTGATTCATCACTAAATGGATAGTATTCTAGAAAACACTAATAAAGCTCTGAAATTTTCAATTTTCATCTCAGCAAACATTGAATCCGATGCCATGAAACTTATCAGAGTCATGCACATCACAACTACGAGAATTTGTACAACTTAAACCACGTATCCAAGAATATTATCCAAACAGAAAATAGCTGGAGGTAAACTATTACCATTTCTATGTTTCGTAAATAATGTCAAACTTTATAAGATATACTTCAACCATAATGTATTATATTATGCAAACAAGTATTTGTAGTCCAAATCTATGCGGAGAAAATATCGAGTGTATACTGTTTGACACATCAGTTCGACGTGCAACAGATGTAACTTTAACTGGATTATTACTTGAATTGGTCCTTCCACTTTATCCAATTTGAGCAACGTAGTACCTCAAAATATTAGAAAAGAATTCCCTTGAAAATTACTTGAACATAAATGAAAGAATAAGAGTAAGTTGGGCAAAATGCAAATGTTTCAAAGAGACATTCTATTTATACATCTTGTTGAAAATGAGCTAAATGGGTCACTTTAATTTGATCAACATTATTAAAAATGTGACTTTTTTAGGCGAAAAAGTAATCACTAAAAGATGACTCATATTTAACTTAAAAATCCAATTTCAACATAAAATTAACTATATATATGAAGGTCTATGTGTATAATGCTATATATGGTCTTGTCTATTTCTTAGTTTTGTGTATCATGAGTAAGTTTAATTGGTGATAATTATGCTAATTGGTGTCTATTGTTTATCTATCACTTGCGGATAATTATTTTACCACTTACATATAACCAATTCCTAATTAGTGGTAGAGAGGTTCAAAAATACGAATGGATGGGAAATTTGGATCAGATGGAATCGAATCTAGATTGTCGGACCTATAAATTATTAAAAAGAAGTATTTAGTATGATTTTTTAGTCCAACACTTATACCGTAGACATGGGGGTATATACCTTCTCGTGCCCCCGGTTCAAACGATTTGCACATATGGCTCAAATGAAATGCACATACACTTTTACCGATTTGCACATATAATA